>JAKKIK010000139.1:0-46603 GCA_024500135.1 Heterodera carotae
GTGCAAAATGAATTTGTTTTGTAGGACTGAAATGGCAAGGTGCCAAATGAATTTGCTTTTAGAGGACTGAAATGGCAAGGTGCAAAATGAATTTGTTTTGTAGGACTGAAATGGCAAGGTGCAAAATGAATTTGTTTTGTAGGACTGAAATGGCAAGGTGCAAAATGAATTTGTTTTGTAGGACTGAAATGGCAAGGTGCAAAATGAATTTGTTTTGTAGGACTGAAATGGCAAGGTGCAAAATTAATTGGTTTTAGAGGACTGAAATGGCAAGAGACAAAATGAATAATATGAAAATTATTTACATTGTCTTCTTCCATTGCATCAGTCCACATGTGTTGGTCATCAACACTGCGCTGTCCCCTTCCATTGGCACACATCGAAAAATGGTATATAATAATTAGTGCTATATTAAAGCCCCCCTCTATTAGCCCCCTCCCCCCTCCAATAAAACACCCTCCAAAAAAATCGTTCAATAAAGTTCACCTCCAAATGCGCCAGTAAAGCTCTCTATCGAACTAATTTGTGCTAGCCCCCTTATCTTCTTAAGCCCCCCCCCCCCAACCTCCAATAAAACCCTTGTCCAATAAAAACAGTTCTTCCCTCCTCTTTAATTAAGCCCCCCCCCCTTAATTAAGCCTCCCTCTAATAACCCGGACAGGTGTTAAAATAGTGCAACCCGGGGGCTCAAATAGAGAAATTACAAAAAAAAATCCTTCAAGGCACCTTTCGGATATGGTAAATGCTTGCGCAAGAGTTGCAACTGCGGCGACAGTTGGCCAAAATCCATCCGTTGGATTTGCATTGGCCCTTTTTTGCCCACTTGAAACATTTTGGATGGTAATCCTTGCATGCTAAACATATTAAACAAAATTAGCGAATTATAAGTAATTATATGTAATTTTAATTAATTAATATAAATTTGCATATTTAAATTTGAGACTAATTTTAAAAATGACTAAAATTGAATTTACATCCATATTCGTAATTTTGCGGGATGCAATCACCACAGCTGACTTTGCAGTTGCAACTCATCCATGCCGAATTCTTTTTACACCCGCCAGTCATTGACCAGTACTGAATTAATTGTTTAATTAATGCATAATTAATTAATTAATTCAATAAAACCAATAATATATTGATATTGTTAAAAATTTGGTCAAAATTTGGAAATTTACCTGACAACAAATGTTTTCGTTGAAACATTTGCCTGACGCCTTGCAGTCGTAAGAAGCCGGTGCTAAAATTCCACGGAATGAAACGGTTTAAATGCCAAGAAAATAAAAATTATATAAAATAATATTTTGAATTTTATGTCAGGCAACTTTTTTTTCCTAGCGTGGCTTAGGAGACACTGCCGGATCAATTCCTCCCCAATGCGGACGAATTTACCACATTTTTCCATATGTACTGGTTTCTGTTAACTAACTGGATATCGTCCAAGAAAAGTCATAAAAACCATGGATCGAAAAACAGGCCTAACCGAAAAAAAAACATTTTTCTGCCCTAATTTACAACAATTAAATTTTCATAATTATTATCAACGCTCAATTTTTTTCAATTTTCTTGCCTTTGTCCCCGCCAGGCTTCGCGTAACTACCACCACCACTGCCACCAGCAGAACACGCTTTGCCACGATTTTCTTTACATTTGTTACAATGTTTTCGACAGTTTTCGGCCTACATAAACAATAAAAAAAATTCATAATTTTTCGTATTTTTTTTTAATTTAAAATTTGGCTTCTAAGTGTCGCGCACCATCCAATTGGAATTGCAGCCACTTGTGTAGGCCAAATTCTTGCAGTTTGGATGACGGTCCTCGCACTCTGAAATTTTATGGATGTGTAAAATTTGGTTAATGATTAATTACCGTATTTACAAGAATAAAGCACCTTACTGTAATTTCAATCCCCTAAAATAGAGCACCCCCAGCCACCTTTTGAGGGGTGGAAAACAGATCACCCCAAATAGAGCCCCTCGGGTGCTTTTCTGAATACGTTTATAATGATCATTTCCGCTTACCTTGTTCAATGGCATACGAATATTTGCACTTAATTAAGCAAAATTATGCAAAATATTAAATTAATCTTTTTTAATTAATTTTTTTTACCAAAATTTGAAAAGTTATACGATTTTCTATTTGCTGTCGACCTATTCGACCCATTTTGAACCCCAAAGCCGGATTCGCTTTTGGTTGTACTTCAATATCCAGGATTTTTGTGATAGCCTTTTGATGAAAATAAAGCACCCCCCCCACGAGTCTAATATTTTTTGAAAGTTAAAATCAATTCCCTCTAATAACTCCCCCCCCCCCTTAGTAGACCCCGCCCATAAAGCTCGCTCAAATAAAGCCACCCGCACTTAGTTTATACCCCGTAGAATATTGGTTTGAAAACAAGCCCAACAACATCTTCTCTAATCCCTGTCATGAGGAGAGTTGAAAAGCAGCCCCCGGGGGCACTAATATAAATAGTTAAATGCCTTATTTAATTTTATACAATTATGCCCTCACCTTTTTGCAACTCGCTTTACAATATTGGCTCATGTAAATTTTGTTGCTTTCACACTGTCCGTCCGCAGCCCATTTGCCACAACATTCGTGCTCATTGTAGCATGGTTCCTTTATGAAAAGGGTGGTAATTAGCAGAATTTGAAACATAAAAAATCATTAAACAACCCTAATTAAATCATACAATTTTGTGCTTTTGGGGCTAGGACTTTCCGACCGAATTTTACCTACAATCGTGTCGAAAAAAAATTCAAACGGCGGAATTATTTTGCGTTCAATATGTGCATCACCTATTTATTTATTTTTGTTTACAATTTTAGCAAAAGAAGCATGTTTAAAATTGGAAAGGCTTAATAAAGTGAAAGTGCCGAAAAGTTTTTTCCACCGCCGAAAAACCCTTCGCCGAAGGGCACACACTGTGGCAATTGCTTGCCTCAATCGGTGCCATTGTTGTCAGTGGTGGCGGTTTTGGCGTTGTTGGAGGGGGTGCCTGCAAAAAATGGTTGTTTGTTTTTTTTGCAGAAATTTAAATTTAATCCCCCCATAATTCAATTTTTACAGACATCTTTTTTCACGCATTTCCCATTTTGGCATTCGCCATTCAGACAAACATCTTCGCCTGAAATTTAAATTAAGATATATATACCGTACTGTATTTCCTATATTAATGTCCCCCCCCCTCTTAAACCAGGACTATCCTTTGCTCCGTTGTTTGTGAAAATTTTTCTAAATTTAGAGGGTCTAAGTCTTACAAAATTTAAAATATCTTATTTGTAAGAATACTTCCATTTCAGCTCTTTGGTTTTGTTCTTTTTGAATTTAAAGAAAAATTGAAATATAATGTCCCTGGGTCACTAAAATAGGAAGAGTATTTGGTATAAAAATATATTGTGTGTGAAATATTATTATTCTATAATAGATATTCTTGCCTTTAGTGAATCCGGCACAATTGCCTTTGGGCCGAACTTTGGACGCACAGCGAGGAACGCCGTGGGAACGGTCGCAAAACAAATACCCAAAGTTGAAAGATTTTTAAATTAATATGACAATTAAAAAAAGTGGCTCTCAATTAAAAATTCAATTTGAATGAATTTAGCTCCCCCGAAAAAAATATTTAAATTAAGAATTAATTAATCACAAATTTTTGCGTACTTTGACCCGCAGTCAGGGCCCATTGAACAGCTTGGACGAGGTGCATATTCGTACAGATTGTCCGTGTATTTGTTGGACAATCCGTCAACATTTTGCCAAGGCTAAAATGAAATTTGAAAAAAAAATAAATATTTAAAAAATTGCCTGGAACGGATGCATTTGTCCGCCAGAAAAGTGTTGAGCACTTGCGCATTGCTATAAACCAATTAAAAAAAGGTATAATAAATAAAGACCGGACAAACAATTAATTGTTAGTTGAATCAATTAATTGGTTCATGAAACCGACGAAAGTTGCGCTTTTTTTTGTCTAAAACCCAAAAAACTCAATTTCGACCAAAAAACGAATTCAAACAATAATTAGTAAAATTAAAATCTTTCAAATTCCCCAAAAAATTTAATTAATTAATTAATTAAACAATCAAATTTGGCCTAAGCCCACTGACCACATTGTCCAATGGATAGTTTGTTTCTCGTTTAGAGGAAGCTGTTCTCTGTCTCCACAATTCATAGATCTATTTAAGAGACCAAAATGATTAAATTATAATTAAAAATAATATTTAATCATTTAATTCGAATTAACGAAAATTAAAGCCATTGTCAAACGCGCGGACCTTCAATGTTCCCATTTAATAAATTTGCCAATTTTAAATTGAATTTACAAATTTCCTCAATCGGGCAGGTACCACAAATCCTCCATCAGTTTTTGACCATTTCATCAGACCTGTGTTGTCGCATTTTTTGTCCGACCAAAACCCGAATCCGAACATTTGCGAGTTCCCCCCGACTTAAGTCTCCGAATTTGTTGTCCCCGAATGGGTGTCGGAGAGATTAAAATCCAAAACCCGAACATTTGCGAGTTCCCGAGAGCCGAACCTTTTCTCACGACAACACTGTGTCAGACCCGTTCACCGACCTTTCTGTTCCCCGACCCGTCGGTCCCCGAATATGTTGTCCCCGAGTGAGTGTCGGGGATTAATCCAATTTATATCAAAAAAATTTTTACATGGTCAACGAAGCAGTGATGCATCCAAAACACAGGGTCATTTGAGGCGCTTGAAATGTCGCCCATGTCGCCCTTACTTTAAAGCAATTTAAATGAAATTTAAATAATTTAAAATTTAAATGGAGCAAAAAAAAACCTTCCACCGACGAACATATGCACACCTCCGTGGAAAAACTTTGAAAATAAATTGAAAATTCAATTTTTTATTCAAAATTCAAAATAACGTCCAAGAAAATAAAATTGCCCCTGGAATATTGTTGGGCAATAACTTTTTTGATAGTCAGCCAAATTCTTCAAATTTGTTATCATTCGAAAGCTCTTTGTGTTTTTAAGCGATTAAAAAGCTCAAAAAGCTGTTAGAAAATAAAATTCATAAAATTTTGATTTTTTTCACAATTAAAATTTATGATTAAAATCGCTTACACGCATAGAGCTTTCGAAATGATAATATACCTATTGTTAGAAATTGGCTTACTAATTAAAAACAAAATTTGCCGTCGGCCAATTGTCCATTTTTCGGCCAATTGACCTAACACCGACAAAGTGTCCCCACATACTTCAATGACGTTGTATCGAACAGCATGGTAAGGGCAACCCTGGAAAACAATCATTTACAAAAAAATTTAAAAAAACAAACAAACTCGTTGAGGGGCTGAATAGCCGAGCATAACTTCCGTCTTATCATGGTTAATGAATGTTTGAACTCTGCAATTTTTGATTTTATTAATTTCAAATTGCATTTTTTTTTAAATTAAATTTTCAAACCCTTCTTCAGTTGGCAGACTGCCAGACACCGTACCATCGTCCGGGTCTATTTCTGCGACAGACCGTCTCATGTTTCTGTCTCCCTTAATTTATGGTTTTTTTAAAATAAAAATTTATCATTCATTTTTATTGGCTAATATATATGCTCTCTAATAAAAGACCCCCCCCCCCCTCATAAATCAATTTCTAAAACTTTCGGTGCTTTAAAAGCTGTTTTTTGCGATTGTTTTTAAAATTTTCATCCCGAGATTTTTTAAAATTTCTAAAATCGTGACCATGGATTTTGTTAGAAATTGTAGTAATCAACATACATCAAAGGTTTTCCAGTTGGCAAAATCACCGTTCACAACGTTGCCATTTTTGTCGTTTTCGCCAACAAACTAAAAAATTTGAATGTATTGATACAAAATATTACAGGACTAATAAACAAATAGGTAATAAATAATTAAAATAAATTGACATTTACCGCAATTTCTAAATTAAAGCCTCCCTGAAATAGAGCCCATCCCCCCCCCCCCTGCTGAGCGGTGTTGGAATATAGAGACCTCCCCCATTGAAAATAGAGACCAACTGTAATAAAGCCCCCATTTGAGGGGGGTTGAAAAATAGAGCCCCGGGGGCTTTATTTTAGGAAATACGTAAATGCAAAAAAAACAACGTTATTTCAATTTATTTTGGGACTTACGTTCTCAGTGAACATGATGGAGTCTGCCGGGGTTGGCAAATGCCCATCCAACGACGAGTCCCAGTAATGCAGTGCGCAAGACGGGTCAATTTGTCGCAGCGCGATTTCATACCTTTTTTGACAAAGTGTCCACCGATAAGGCAAAAAAAGACAAAAAGCCAAATGTTTTTTTTGGGACATTTTGACCTATCTAACTCCAAAATATTCATAATGATGATTGTGCGCGCAGTGGAACCCTCTCCGAGTCGGGATATGACCGGATGTCAAAAAAAGGTCAGGAATTTGGACCCAAAAAGGAGTGGCATCCGAAAACCGGTCACATCCCGGGTCCCAAATTGCCCGATTCCTCCGAATCCCGACCTTCTCGCTTTTTGACATTCCCGACCCGACTCTCGACATTTTCTTGGGTCCCCCATATGCCCAATCATTCAATTGCACGAGCGCACCTTTTCAAATATTCCCGATGCCATGGCAAAAAGGCGGGCCCCGAGTGGGCAGCGCCCGAATTGTCCACCGTTTTGTGAACGATCGCAAGTCGGTCGTATTCCTTGCTCGCCTTCATCGCTTTCAAGCACGCGTGCTTAAATTGAACATTTGAAAATTTAAAATAAATAAAATTTGATGATCGATTTAAATTTAAAAATTTTCTAATTTTTGTATTGTTTTATCATTTAAACAAAAAAATATAGCAAAAATTCCATCTACGTATTTTCTCTAATAGAATGCCCGGGGGTTCTATTTCAATACCCCAGCAAAGAGGGGTTCAATTAAAGGGAGGGGTTCTATTTTCCGAGACCCAATCGAAAGTGAGTTCAAATGGGAATGGGGGGGTACTATTAGAGAAAATTTGGTATTAATTGAAGCGAACATATTTGGCCCGTTCCGTGTCAGTCAGCTGCCTGTACTCTTTGCGCACAGCTTTTTGCAGACCCCCGTTTTGGCCTTTTGGCATTTTGCAATCATTGGACCCCGGGGCACCGGTGCCTAAATTTGAAAATTAAAAAAAAAACTCGATTAATTTTTTTATGCCAAAAATTGTACCGCCCATGTATTGGCAAAGACAGCCACGATCCATGCATTGGTATGAATTGATTGGCACCGCTGCCAAATCGGCCGCCAATTCGGGCGCTTAAATCGAGATTTATCGGTTAATTAAAATAGTTAGATAAGGTTTACCCCCCGGGTTGTGCCCGACCCATCGGAGACAAGAAATTCATTAGTGAACCAGGCGAAGGCCGGCGGGTCGGGAATTGTGTCGGGAATCTGATCCGAGGTCTGACCGATACAGGGTCGGGGAACGGGTCGAGAATCAAGTGTCAGGAATCAGGTCAGAGATCGTTTCGGGGACCATGCCGGGAAACGTGTATGGAATCAGGGCCTGGCATCGTGTTAGGAATTTGGTCAGACACCGTGTCGAGGACCGGGTCAGAGATCGTGTTGGAGATCGTGTCGGAAACAGGGTCGGGGATTGTGCCGGGGATCGGCTCTGGGATCGGGTTGGATACAGTAAATTTATAGGGGACCGGGTCTGAATACGTTACGGGGATCAAGTTAGAATTCGTTTGGGGAATGATTCCCTGAAAAGCGGGGGACCGAGTCGGGGGGGGGGGGGATAAAGCCAAATGATATGTTTTTGAAAATTAAATATTATTTTTACGTGGCATCCCCTCAATTGCTGGCGGCAGAACAACTTTGTCCGTCACTGGCGGCGCATCCTATTTTATATAAAATCAAATTTAATTAAATGCATTTAAATAGTTTTAAAATTTGACATTTTTTTCCATACAAAAATTACCCTCGCATTTTTGTCCCATCGATACAGTTGTTCGCACATTTTTTTGATCCATTTGGAGGGAGCATCTGCGCAATTTTCGCTCGCATATTTGTCCACATCGTCCGGCTCGGCAACGACGGGTTCCTATTTAAATTTACAGAAAATTTTAAAAATTTTCTATCCTATTCAATCCACCGGGCAACATTTTGTGCCAATATCACTATTAAGTTAATCCTATACTGTTTCCATCTAATTGAAGACCCCCCTTCCATTTGAAGACCCACCCCCCTTGAGGGGGCATTAAAAAATAAAAGACCCTTCTCAATTTTAAGACCTCCCTCGAGGGGACATATAGAAAACTCCGGGTATCTATTAGAGGTAAGGTATGCAATATATAAAATAGAAAATTCCCGGGTCTTCTATTAGAGGTAATACTGTATGTAACTGTATAAAAACAGAAAACCCCTGGTCTTCTATTAAAGGTAATACGGTATGTACAGTACCTCATCTTGCTGTTCCTCTGCTGGCACTTCTGTCGCATTAGCTGATTCTGCTGCTGCTTCTGCTTCCCGTTTCCACAACATTCGGTGCTCAATGTCAATGGCATCGACAAAAATGGTGGCACAAAATGCCAATGTCACTAATAATAATAAAAGCCGACGACACGCCATCATCATGCTTCCAAATTACTCTCCTAGCCGCTAAAAACAATTTTATACATTTTAAAAATCCTCCTGATTTTAAAACATTTTCCCGATTTGAAACCCAATGGCAATTGAATTTATTTTTAGGTGAATTTTTACAAAATAAATTTAAACCCATATTTATGTATTTAAAAGCAATTTTTGCAATTTAATTAAAATAACAACTATTTTTATAAATTGTTATTATCGCTAATATATAATGCTCTAAAATCTTATACATAAATAATTATATATAATAAATATGTTCGCAAAACAATATTTAAAATTATTAATTAATGAAAAGTGAACAAAGCGAAGTTGGCCAAATTGCCCCCTTCCCTTCAATTTAGCACCGCGCAACTAGTTTTAAATTTAAAATAAAAATTGTCCGGCGCACAAAAAAAAGGGGGGAGGGGCACATTATTATGCATTAGGTAAATACTCCATTTAAAATTGGCAAAAAATGCCACCAAAATTAATTAATCATCAAAATTTATGAGGAATTAATTAATGACATAATATGAACACACGCCCATCACATTCGTTAACACCTCCCCCAGTAAAGTGAGGTGAAATAAACTCGCGCACCACTCTCTTTTTCTCCCCCCCCCCCCATAAAATTGTTGGCGACAAAAGTGTGAATTTTTGGCAAAAAAAAAACAAACAAATTTTTGGTGCAAAATTTTATAATTTAATCGTTGGCCTTAAGACGCGACCGGTTCTCTCTGCTTGTGTGAAATTGAATCAGCAGCAGAAGCAGCAGGAGGACACAAAACTGAACTGAACTGACTTTGAGGTGCAAATAATATTTTAATTGAAAAAAGTGCGCCAATTTTGGGTTGATTATATACTTATTTTAATTATGTACTTATTTTAAAAACTGCAAAATTTTCACCAAATTATTGTATATGGGCCTGACTGATTCATGACAAAGTTGGTTGGTACAAAAATGTTTGTTACAAAAAATTATTTGTTCCACAAAGGGTGGCAATGTGCCAAAAAATAATGCTTCCAAATTAGGGTTAAGCCTCTCGTCGCCGACTTCGACTCACAAAATTTTTAGGGCCTTTCAAGATTTTTCGGTATTTTGAGAAATTTTAATTTAATTCCCCGATTAGGGGACCCCTGATTCCAAACAATTGTCACATCCCTAACCCTATCCCCTCATGGCATAATTGACAATTTCCTGATATTTAATTGTCCGTCATGGCCTTTAATACAAGTAACTATTAAATTTTTAATACAAACAATTTTAAGGCGCTAGATATTGAAACTTACAAAATGGGCTTTGTTGAAGCCGCTTTTGTACTCCTTTGTGTACCGGCACTTACTGTACAAATGCCGACGGTCGCCACTGAAACGGAGACGCTAAATGCTTCATCTTTAACAGGTGGGCTTTTTAATGAGTAAAAAGTCGGCAAAATGGTAAAGCCTGGGTGGGATTTGAACCCACAACCACCTTCATCCAATCCTAGGCCCATTAGCGCCGCTTTTCCTAACGGATTTATCAACCCCAGCCTTACGGCGTTTTAAGCGCCCCAGAGACCGATCATAATTCTTACAATGGCTGTGCTTTACGATACTTCGGCATTAATTGACAATTTTTTGTTTGACGGAGGAAAGGGTTGAAAAATAGAGGCCCTGGGGCTCTAATTAGGAATTTTTTTATTGTATGCATTTCTGATCAGGTACCAATGGGACAGCAACAGAAAAGCTGATCAACGGAGTTGTGGAAAGCTTCTATGCCCCGAACCCGACCTCATCAGTTCCACCACACGTCTTACGACGTGCCATGCGGTCGGGAATAGTAATTAATAATTTGTTGAAGAGACAAAATGGCACTCAATCATTCGAAATTTAATTTGGCACAAAAGGGCTTTGTGCCAATTGGGGCCCGGCTCTTTGACTTTGATTTTATTCAAAATGTGGTCTATGCTAACCTGATCTTCAATCTGGAGACTCTAATATGCAAAAAACAACGAAATTTATCAAATGACCGCTAGAAGTGTGGGCACGAAAGAAAGTCTTGAAAGTTTTCACAAAATAATTTCAAAAACCCCTGTTTTACGATTATATTTCTGAAGAGTAATTTTTTGTAAAAATTTCTACTTTGGTGCCCAAATCTGGTGCCCAAATTTTCAGGCAAACAAATTTTATTGCGACAAACAAACAGACATTTTTCTGGAGTTTTTCTTGATTACTTTTTAAATACAATTTCCAATTTTTTCTTGATTACTTTTTAAATACAATTTCCAATTATTATAAATGTATTACAAATTAAAAACTAAACATTAAAACATTGCCGAGCAGCATAAATAATCTATTTGCTATTTAGTTATTGCACCCGAAATCCCGATGATGCTCGCTGCATGTAAGCTTTTTAATATCTGTACATTATCCCATATTGTATCCCACTATAATAAGCGGCGCCCCCTCTGATAGAGCCCCCCCCCCCTAATTTTTGAGCAGGTATGAAAAATATTTTTATCCCTTCTAACCAGAGCCCTCTCCTCCTCTTCGAAATTGAAATCTCTTTTGAGGTTTAAACATCCGGGGCTTTATCTCCTCAGGCAATACGGGGAATAAGCAAAAATTGTTTAAATTAATTTTTTATTTGCAGTGCACACCACGAATTGGTCATTGAGAAGGGCAAAGTGCCAGACGCGCCATTGTCAGACCAAGTTGACGAAGTGTTGGAGGTGAGCCGCACGTCATAGATTTGAAAAGGTGCCAAAATTTGCGCCAAATTGTTGGCGTTCCGTTTAGTTTCCCGACCAAATGTACTTTCCGCCAGCGCCGCCGGTGCCAAAACTGAACGACAGCCATTGGAACGTGTCAGTGGTTGACATCATGGCAAAAGTGCCGGACAACTTGACGCATGTGCTTGAGGACAAAGCACCGTCCGCGGTGCAGCCCGACCCGGAACTGAAGGATCAACTTTTGGTTAGCCAATATCACTGATGATTAGCGCCGATCAAAAACATTTTAAGCGTCCAATAATAATCAATCAATTTTATTGATCGATTAGATTAAATACTGACAAAA
Source organism: Heterodera carotae (assembly GCA_024500135.1). NCBI lineage: Eukaryota > Metazoa > Nematoda > Chromadorea > Rhabditida > Heteroderidae > Heterodera > Heterodera carotae. Next base: position 11,616 of record JAKKIK010000139.1, read on the forward strand.
AGTTGATTTTACACTGATCGATCAAACCAAAGAAACTGATAAATAACTGGTCGTCTAGGCTTTTGAAACCGCTTTTATCGATTGATCAGACAATCTGAAATTAGTGCCAAATATACACCGATTAGGCATATAATTCGCTTATTTAAATTAATTAAAAAAATTTTTTAGAAACGCTGTGAAAGTGTCAATTGTATTGATCAGAAGCCAAAAGCGTTGGCACTGCGTGCCACGTTGGGCGAATGTGAGGCGGCATCGTTAAAATTGGGAAAGTACGCTGCGCGGAGTGAATTAAAATTAATGATTTTTAATTATTTAAAACATTAAAAAGTAATATATTTTTTTAATCCAGTCCTGAAGTGTCAATGAACGAGATTGACCGATCCGTGGAGTTACGACTTGAACGAGTGCAGGATTTGAAAAAGTCACTGCTCAAAGAAGCCGGACTACAAACAGACGTATCAAATATTGATTGAATTGTTGGCTAAAATTGTGAAGTGATAAGAAATGCGCACAAAATGTTGGCCCCGGCGGGTGGGAATTGAACCCACGCCAGAGGGACAATGTAACCACTGAGCTACTAGCATACCAGCAGGGCACATACCTACCTATTCGAGCCCTCTCAGTTGGTCAAAACACCGCTTTGTATAGAGGCCCTCGACTTTTTTGAAATTTTTTCTTATTTCCCCACCGGGGGAGGTCTCTCTGATTTCCGGAAAATTTTGTTGCTCCCAGCCAGACCACTCTACCTCCCGGCATACCCCCAGTCTACGACAAAATATACCTATTCTTGCACACGAAGGTTTGGAGAAAAGCACCCACAAATTCTAACCGTCCAGGCCCCCATATTACTTATTAATATATTTATTTAAATTTTTATTTAATTTATATTTTTATAACAGATTGAGCCAGCCAACGACGGCGTGTTTCAGGGTGATCTGTTGTTGACCACTGAACAGTGCGATGAAGTGATCAACCAGCTGCAAAATGACACCACCGATGGTGTGGCGGTGGTGTCCATGGAAGCGCAGTCGTTGTTGGACAGCGAGTCGGACACCGACGGTAAGGCATTCGATGGGTATTTGAATTTGGCGCCGCCGCCGCCAAAAAGCATTGTGTGTTATCCGTCAAGGCGCTATTATACCCCTCTTTTTGTGGTTGAAAAATAGACCCCGTCCCTGGAACAATTATGTAGAGTTCGCCCCTAAAATATACCACTTTTTGAGGGTTGTTAAAAAAAATAGACCCCATCCATGGAACAATTAGAATTCGCCCCTAAAATATACCAATCGTTTTGAGGGTGGTTGAAAAATAGATGCTGTCCCTGGAAGAATTTTTCTCCCCCCTAAAATAACTCCCCCTCCCCGCTCTTTTTTGAGGGTGTTTGTAGGATAGAGAGAGAGAGAGAGAGAGAGAATGCCTTGACTCTTTATTTTGGAAAATATAGGCTAATTTCAATCAATTTGAGTTCAGTTGGTGCCAATGCGACAACATTGGCCGATTACAATGCGACGCATGCAAATCTACTACTGCTTGACGCAAATGCGGCCGCTGCGACTGCTGGAGGAGATGCGACTGGGTCCCAGCGCCGAGCAAAAAGGGCCGGCAATGCGTTGTTCTTTGAACTTTTGCCCATTGAAAAATGGCCCAGCGACAAGCCAATTGCATACCATTTGGACAAATCGCTGCGTATTAATTAAAATTTTAATTTTGAAAAATTAATTCGAAACGTTATTGACTGCAAGAATTTTATTTCAAAAATACCGTATTTCCTCTAATTGAAGGCCCGGGCCTTCTATTTTTCAATCCCCTTCTAGGGGAGCCTTCAAATGGGGGGGGGGGGGCTTTCAACTAGAGGGGGGCCTTCAAATAGAGGAAATACGGTAAGCACTTATAAAAAAAATAAATACCGTACTTCCTAAATTAAACCCCCCTCTGAACCCCCTTTTTAAAATGTTTCGAAATATACAGCCTCCACCCCCTGGAATAATGACGCCCTCTATAAATTATTTGTTTAATACAATATATTTATTCAAAAAAGAAATTAATTAATTAAATTTTAAGAGCTCCGTTCCCACCTTGCCGAAAGCACTATTATTTAGTTAATTAATTAACCTATTAATTAGAGACCGGATTTATTTTTTTTTATATGTTTTTTTTTGCGCGTTAGATACGTTGAGATATACACGAAAATGAAGTTCTTTTCGAAAAATTTTCGCTGATTCTTTCCAGTAAATTTTTGAAATAATTGCTCATTTTTCGCAAATATTTTCATGTTTTTAGTAAATATTTCGGCATTAAAAAAAAGAATTTTTTATTATATATCATGAAGGTTTTTAGAGCAAATAAAAATGCTGTCTCTACTAATAATGAATTTTATTTATACTTTTAAGGTAATGATGACAAAGCAAAGGTTCGGACAGCACTGAAACAAATACAGGCAAAATCATGTGTGAAATTCAAAGAATACGCCGCAAAACCGACGACCATAACGCACATTCACTACATGAAAATTCCAAATTTGGGAGCGTATGTGCACACATCTTTATACCTAATAGAGATCGGAAAAAGTTCGAAAATCGAAAGCCGTACCCGGACCCGTACTTTTGGGAAGCAACCCGTACCGGATTTGAATCCGGGCCAACAATACGGGTCAGTAGAGGGGTTTTTCGAAAAAGGACCGTATCCGTACCACAGTCCGGCATAATTCGGGGTTAGACCCCTTAAAAACCAGAAAACCAATTTGTTGACTATTTCATTAGTTTTTTTATTTGTTCTTTATTTATCAACAAAATTTGTAAAAATTAATCAACCATTAGCAAATACCTAAGAATTAATATTGGTCCAATTGATTAGTTTTGTTGATCAATTAATTTTTTGTCCGACCTTTAGTACTTAATTACGCATTTCATTGATTGGATTATTTATTTACTGTATTTTCCTCTATTTGAAGACCCGGGTCTTCTATTTTTTTAATCCACTTCTAGGGTGCCTTCAATTGGAGAGGGGGCCTTCAATTGGAGGAGGGCCTTCAATTGGAGGAATACGGTAATATAACAGTTTTTAAATTTAGTTGTGGCTTTTCCGAAATTGGCATGGTCAAGCCGTACAATCGCATTTTCCTGAGCTTTCAATGTGTCAGCCAAGTGGGGGTGATAATGCACGAGACAATGCACGCACTTGGGCTAGGCCATGAACAGAGCCGTTTGGGTTAGAATTTTGGCAATCTTTGATAAAGTCATGATGGCTTTGAACTCAATGCCAACATTGGGGGTGTGGAGCCTATACCCTGACACTAATCCCATAAATTTGGGGTTATCTTACCTGACACTAATCCCATAGATTTAGGGGCCACTTCCCTGTCACGAATCTCCTATACATTTGGGGGCCTCTTACCTGGCACTAATCCCATAAATTTGAGGTTATCTTACCTGACACTAATCCCATAGATTTAGGGGCCACTTTCCTGGCACTAATCTCCCATACATTTGGGGGCTCCTTTCCTGACGTCCTGACACTGTTCTCAGACATTTGGGTTTCCCGGACGACCCTGACGCCCAGTTGACACAGTGATCCCAGACATTTTGGCTACCGGGTTTTTGAATTTAATCCGTTTGAGTGAACGGATAAATGTTGGAGGGATGTGAACCCGTCCAATCCATATGCCCAATCGGACTCAGTCAATTTTGACAATGTGGCAAATTGTTAGAAAAAGAATTATTTGTTTAGACCGCGACAAATATATTACGATCAATTGGAATAACGTGAACCCACAACAGTATGACGTATTTGCAGTATCTGATCAGACCAAATATTCCAGGTAGCAACTGTTCGACATTTGTCTTTAATATCGTTTTTCCTATATTAGAGCCCCATACTCATTAGAGGAGGATTAGAATACAAGCCCATCCCTTCAGTAAAGTCCACCACCCCAGCAGAAGAGCCTTTTCGTTCCTATTTTTTTTTTTGATCGGGCCGAGACCGACCGTTTCCCCTTAATTTCGGGATTTTGCGTCTCGAGAGAGTCGTTTTACCGCAACGTTGCGTGTTGATCACTGATGTTGTTGTTTCAGCTACGGCGTCCAATACGATTATGCCAGTCTGATGCACTACGATGACCATATGGGTGCCAAAACGTGGGGCGTCAAGACCATGGAGGCCAAAATTGACCCGGAGCACAATGACGTAAAAATGGGCCAACGCGACGCACTGGCGGACAGCGACACGGAGGCACTGCGCAGGATGTACTGCTTGCCAAGTGAGTGACCAGCCAAATTAAAAAAAATAAATAAAATGTCCGGTTGGGAACCCATTGAAAATTTTGAAAATCCTGAAAACCAGGGTTGCGCAACGGATCCCGAGAAAATTCCCATCCAGCTTAATCCCGGCACTGGAAATCCCCGGATTCCGGTGACAGGATCCGGTCGAAATTCCCATCCAGTCTTAATACCAACACTGGATATCCTGGGATTCAGCTGACGGAATTCCGACAAAATCCCGGCCGCAATCTCGATCCTGCCGGGCATATTGTCAAGCATGTGTGAAAGCATTAAGTCATCAAAATTGTTTAAAATTTATTTTTAATTAATTAAAATTAACAGAGTGCCATGACAAACACGTCTTTTGCGGTCTTTGGGCAACAAATGGCCAATGTGAGGGCACCAATTCAACATTTGTGCTGGAGAATTGCCAAATGTCGTGTGCCAAATGCAAATAATGGCACAAAATGAAAATCGATTTAATATTATGCCTTTTAATCAGGGGTCCTCTATGTTCTGCATTTATCTGAAATGTTCTGATTTCAGCTCAATTGCTCTTATTTTGTTCTGATTTCGTGAAATTCTCTAAAATTAGTTAAATTTTTTATAAATTTGTTTGGCGTTCTGTATGATAAATATTTCCCCGTTTTTTTAAAGTTTTTCCTGCTGTTAAAGCTAATTATTTTTTTCTTTACTATTGGACCAAATTTTTGCGAACAAATTCTGGCACTGCTTCACAATTTTGATTCTTTGTTTTTAAAGCCCCCCAAATTGCTTAAAAAATGTTGTCGACGAGAAATACGTTTTAAAATTTAATTGCTGATTTTATCTAATAAAATGCGAAATAAAGCTTCAAAACAACGTTGTAATTAATGTCTTGATTTTTTTGACACCAAAATCTGATTTTTTTTGAACTTAATGTCCAGATTTTGTGAAATTTTTCATATGGGAGCCTTGCAATTAATTACAAAGTATCATTTTTTGTTTTCTCGCAACTTTTATTCCGAGAAAAATATGAGATTAGCGAAGAAAAAATGATTTATTTCAAATAACTATCAAATTTCCTAAAATAGAACCCCCTCTAAATTCGAAATGCCCTAAAATAGAACCCCCCCCCCACCATCTAAATTCGAAACTCCCCTAAAATAGGAGACAGTTTTGAGTTAAAATTGTTTGTTTGTTTTCCATTTTTATAAAAATATGCCATTTAAAATTAGGTATAACACAAATTCAAAATTCTGCGATGACAATACATATAATCCATAATATTTTGAAAAAAAAAGAATTATCATTACTCCGTTTAATTATAATTAATGTTCTAAAAATTTGTGACATCCGTTGACGGAGGACCTGCCATTCCATGCATGGGAACAATATTTATGTGCCCTAAAATGTGTATGTATTAATGTATATTATTTAAAAAAAATATTATATTTTTAAATTCTCCTCAAATTTTTCAATTGGATGGAAGGGTCTCTAATGATTGTTTTGAGCATTTTAATTAGAGATTGGCCAAAACAATTAATTGATTGAAAAAACCAATAATTGGACAAATTAATTGATCAATTTTAATTGGTTGATCCGGTTTTCGGATCTCTAATTCTTGAATACATTGAAATGTGTGGCAAAAAAACCCCTTCTACTTAAACCTTCCTGCTGAATGTGGGGAGGGGTGCTCTATTAGAGGGATGGGCTTTAAAAAAAAAATTAAAATTTTTGTCTAACCATTTATATTATTTGCAATTGCTTTTGTTGTGTTCAACTCGCGCACAAAACGGCTTAACAGTGACGTGTCAATTTGGTCAAAATCCATTGATGGCATTCCGCCGTTGGCGGCCACCGCTTCGCGCTTGCCACGCCCATTATTATTATTGCCGCCCACACGGCAAAGCTAAATTTAAATTTGATAATTCAACGATTTTTCATGGAGAAAATGAGGCTATGAATCTGTTAATGATGAGTAAAAAGAAAAGAATAGACGAGACTTGAACCTGAAGATTTACATTTTCATATTTCCTCTGTTAGAAACGCCCCCCCCCCCCCCTCCAATCCTAAAAAATCCTGTCTTGGCCCATTTATGAAATCATTATCCTGGTCCTGATTTTTTGAAAATTCCGATCTCTAATAGAGGAAGTATTGAAAAGTAGATGCCCCCTCCGCCCCCTTCCAATTGACCCCCCCCCCCTTGAGAGGGTATTGAAAAATAGACTCCCCTGGGCGTCAATTAGAAGAAATTGATAAATTATAAGCAAGTAATTATTTAGCAAATTTCTAGTCATGCTTTTGCACCTGTCTAAGTTCCCAAAATCCAACGCAAGTGCCACAACTCCAGCGGCAATTCTCCAACATCCACGCATTCCGTCCACATTCGCCCGAGTTGGCCCAAACCCGACATTGCCGGTGATAGTCGGCACAACCTGACAAAAACAAACTACCGTATATTACATCCTCTAATAGAAGACCCGGGTCTTGACTTTTCAAGTAAATAATAGGATATTTGGATTCCAACATCCTCCCTTATTTTAGAGCCTTACCGGACCAGGCGTGCCAATCCCCGGCAAATACCTGACATGCCATCCGTGGCCCATTTACCGACGCTGATCCCGGCATATCAATCACGAAGATTCCCGAGCCCCAGACCTTCCATTCCCGACACTGTTGATCCCCACAAATCGGTCTGGGATCAACCAAACCCAATACTTGGCTGAGTCGCCGGTCCAAAATATGACCTCCCTACACATCCGAATATGGAAGCATTCAGCGATATCCAGGCGAGGGGGATAATGGACAAAATCTGCCTAATCGTTTGTTTGTACAACCCTTGGGCCCATTGTTTACCTCCAGAATCGTAGTCTTGCGGAATACAGCGACCACAACTGACGCGACAAAAACAATTCATCCATGTCGGGTTTTGACGGCATTCGCCGGCTAAGCCCCAAAGCTAAACGAAAGCATATTTGGCGCTATTTTTTCATTCAAATCTTTGGCATTTTGTTTTAAATTGTAGACATAATGTTTTCGCTTAAGCTCGTGCTTACTTGACAACAGATATTTTCGTTGTAGCAACTTGGCGATTTGCATTTGGTTGTCGGCGGTGCCACCGTTATTCGATCTTTTTTTATTTAAATTTAATTTTTAATATTAAAATATTGACATTTTTTACCCCGATTTTGCTGGCTTCCCTGTCCTCCGCTGCACACCTGTTGGCGAGAAATGCGACATTTTCCGCACGATTGACGACAATTTTCGGCCTTTAAAATTTAGAAATATAAGGTACCGTATTATCTCTAATAGAAGCCCGGGCGTTTATTTTTAGATACTGCCTCGAAGAAGGGGGGGGGGGCGTCTATTGGAGGGGAGGGATCAAATAAAGGAAAAACGATGGGCAGATGAGTTAATTACCATCCAAAATTGGTTGCGCTGGCATTGTCCCTGGCCTGACCACGGTTGGCAATTCGGATGCCGATTATTACATTCTGTTCGAAAAATATTTTTTAATTTATATATTTGGACAAAAAAATTCAAATGACCTTGATAAAGATCGTAGTCCGGTTGGCACTAAAATTAATGGCCACTATTTTATTTATTTGAAACAAAATTTGCTTGTTTTTGAATAGGGTTCAATGTTAAAACAAGTTTTAAATTAAATTTATGCGAAACAATTTTCAAAATTGACTCAATTTTTTGAATTTGTAAATCCTTATAACCCTAAAGAAATTTTCATAAAAAAGAAATAAAAATAGTTAAAAAAAAATTAGGTAGTTAAAGTTGAATATTCTTAATTTCAATAGCTTTTAAAACAATGACACCATGTTTTTTGTTTTGTTTTTTTGTTTGAAATGCAGTATCCAAAAATTCATCGTTAATAATAATTTTACATTTTTTAAATTTAAATTTGAATTTTCAACAAATTAAAAAAGAATAGAAGTTTGATGTGCTCTTTTTTACTTGCTGACAGCTGGCCTTACACCACGTGTTCATGAAGCTCGGATTCTGTTGGCATTCGCCCTTCTGTGCCCACACCGAGCAACATTCGTGCTCATTGTAGCAGGACTTGATGAAAGGACATTTATTTAAAGAAAAAACATATATTTAAATACCAATTTAAATGTATTAATATTTTAAATATATTTTAATGCTAACTCGATTAAAATGAAGACAAAATATTATTTCTGAAAGACAAAATACCTGCACTGGTCGAATTGGCTTCGCAGTTGTTGGCACTTCTTCCGTTGGGGTCACAGGTGTTGACCAAGTTGACTTTAAAAAAGGGACAAATTTAGAAATAAATTTTTTATCAAATTGCCGCATTTCTTAAAATAAAGACCCAGGGGCTCCATTTTATGACTCTTCTAAAAGAGAGGAATTTTTAGGGTGTTGGGCAGAGATGGGCTCTGCTTTATGGGGGCCTTTATTTTAGGGAAGAAGGGCGCTACATTGAGAAAATACGGTATATTAATTAAATATATACAAAATTATATAAAATTATATTATTTATATATATATATTATATATTAAATTAGAGTTAATGTATGTTTACAGTGTCGGTTGTCTGCACACATTGACCTTGCTGGCAAATGCCATTCATGCAAACATCTTCGCCTAAAATTATTGACAAATATTGAAGATACAAAAATTCGACCATATTATTTAGAGACCTGACATATGCGAACGAATATTTTTTGATTAATTTTTCGATGATATCGAAAAAATACCGAATCAGAAAAAAAATTTCAGCTTTTTCGATATTTTTTCGGTTACGATATCTCTTCGATAATAAGCGAAAGAAATCGGATTCAACCTTCTGTCCGGTAAGTTAATAACAATTCAATGAATTTTATTTATTTTTTTTAATTATAATTACCAATATTTAAATAAAACTCTACCGTTAATGAATCCCGTGCAATTTCCGTCCGGACGAACTTTGGCCGCGCAATGGGGTTGACCATGGGAACGGTCACAAAACAGATACCTGGTGGGAAAAATGGGTTTAAAATTTAAATCCTTAAATCAATAAAAATTCCCATTTTTCGATGAAATGCTCTTTAAAATATGTACTTGGATCCGCAGTTGGGGCCCATCTGGCAGTTTGGGCGTGGTGCATACTCGTACATATTGTCGGTGTATTTGTTGTTCAGCCCGTCTCGGTTTTGCCACGGCTTAACAATTACCAAATTTTTTCCATAGCCGAGAGATTTGAAATAATTAAAATTAATTGATAATTGTAAAGCATTCAGCTGGTGAGTTTTTTGAGTGAAAATTGGTGACCAATTTTGACCAAGGTTGATATATACCTAGCTCCGCACCCCAACCCTTTCTAAATCATAGCCCCTCAATTTAAGTCGTCCACTTAAATTAGAACCCTCCCCCCCCCCGAAATAGAGACCCTCATTTTCTCACCAGCAGTGGGTGGGATAGAGCAGCAGGCTGTAACCAGCACAGAGGGAGGAATGGGAAGAATTCCCCCACCTCCAAATGGAAATGCCAATTCCCTACCTCCCCCTCGAAATTTTTCTGGTTACGGATGGAAGATAGCAAAATAATGCCCTCGGGGAGGGGGGGGGGGCTTTATTTTTAATTTCATTTCTCCTCACTTGAAATGGTCGCATTGGCGCTGAGCCAAAATGTTGTGCGCTTGCGCATTGCTTAATAATTGCGGAAAGAGTTTAAATGGAGCCTCCAGCAATAATTATGCCAAAAATTCATCACGGCATTGTCCATTGGATAGTCTTTCTCGCGCGTGTCGCGTGTTTGTTTTGATTGGCGCCACATCTCCCAAATCTGCAAAAAAAAGTTGCCGACATTATTTTAATTAACTAAAAATTTCAAAAATGAAAAAATTTAAAAGTTCTTCCAAGACATTTCGGTGGCAATAATATCGGAAACCAATTTGAGGGGGAAGGGGTGACCGATTAGGGGAGACCGAGTAGGGGATGTCGGTAAATCTATTCAGGTAACCCAGTAAGGGCACAGTTCAAAAAATGTCAGGGGCCGGGGGTCTGAGGCCATACCGGGGAAGAGGCCCTAAAATGTCGTGAACCGATTCGGGGAGACCGAGTAGGGGAGTCGGCAATCTATTCGGGGACCCAGTAGAGGGAAAGGTCAAAAAATGTCAGGGGCCGGGGGTCTGAGGCCATACCGGGGAAGAGGCCCTAAAATGTTGTGGACCGATTCGGGGAGACCGAGTAGGGGAGTCGGCGATCTATTCAAGGACCCAGTAGGGGGACAGGTCAACAAATGTCCGGGAACGGGAGGGGAGGGGGGGGAGCTGAGGCTGTAGGGGAAAAGGCCCTAAAATGTCGGTGATCTCTCCGGGGGACTCAGTCGGGGTGCAGGTGTAAAAAATTCGTATGGGTCGAAAACGGAGACAATTTTTGAAATATAAAATTTAATAATACAAGGCCCCCATTTTTGCATTTGTACATACATAGTCCACAAAAGAATGGTGCAGGAAAAAGATGGGGTCATTTGCTGAACGCGTTTGTTCCGCCATGTCGCCGTCCGCCTCGTCGGTGCCATTCGGAAGGGTTGTGGCACCGCCAACAAGCAAATGCACATTGCCATGGGTTATCTAAAAAATTAATTCAAAAATTATTAATGTTCTTTTAATACAGTACCCGCCTTCCATCGCCCCCATTGGAGCCCTACTCGCCGTGTGAGTACGGTAGGTAAAAATTGATGAAACCGTACTTCAGCAAATAAAGCCCCTCTTTAGAAGGAGGAATAAAAAATAGAGCCCCCGGGGCTTTATTTCCGGGAACATGATATTTTATGCCTATAGTCTATATGTACTGTATTACAGTAACTATTTAGCTAATCTCTGACCTCCATCCAACGAAATTCCATTCGGACTGAACACACCTAAATATTTATTATTTTTAATTAATTACCCCTTAACTGCTGTTAAAACGCTGGATAAAAAAATCAACAAAATTAGGTTTTTCTTCCAGCGAGAGTCTTCTCCGACAACTCTTCCCCGACCCCGTCGCCGGGGCATCGTTTCCCCCGAAATTTTCACTAGGGTGGGCGGCGGTTAGTTAACCGAACCGAAATCAAATTTTTTTTTTGGCTAAAAAACTGAAACCGCAAAAAGCGGGGGTTGGAAAAGTGAAAACCGTGGGGAAAACCGGCAGCCGCCAATCCTGGAAAATTAAAAAAAAGCAAAATTCAAATGAAAATTACGCCAGGTTGTGGGGCGCTGTAGGCCAAAATTTGGTCAATTTGCACTTGGCTTAGGAACCAATTTATCCTAAAATTTGAATTTTAAATTTTAAAAATGCAAATTCCCATGCCCAACCCACTCGTCTTCAGTGAAACCCTTTCCGTCTCCGCCGACCCGTCGTCGGATGTTTGGATTTCCCTATTTCAAAAAAAGGTAATATAAAATAATAAAAAATTTAAAATAATTTACCTCAATTGTTCGCCAATTTGCCATGAAACCATAAGCCAAATTGCCTTGCTCGTCTGTTCTGCCCATAAACTGTAAAACAAAAAGCAATGCTTAGGTACTAATACAAAATAATTACCGTATTTCCTCTAATAGAAGTCCCCTTATGATAGGAGCTGCCAACTGGGCTTGCAAATTAAAGCCTCCACACCAATTGAAGTCCCATCTAATTGAAGCCGCCCTCCAATTGAAGTACCCATCTAGTTAAGGTCCCCTCCAATTAAAGTGCCCATCTAATTGAAGCCCCTACATAGAAGCCCTCCGCCTCCCGCCTCTTCAATTGAAGTCTCCATCTAATTGAAGCCCCCTCCAATTGAAGTACCCATCTAGTTAAGGTCCCCTCCAATTAAAAGTCGCCTCCAATTGGAGTACCCTATAATTGAAGCCTACCCTATTAATAGAATCTTTCCCTAGACGGGGAACTTACTATTAGAGGAAATACAATTTATCCATTCTATTTTTTTAATTAAAAAAATAAAAAAACAAATTTTTTAAAATTTGCCTCTTCCGTAAACAGATGCGAATCGGCAGGTGTTGGCAGTTGAGCTTCTAATGTGGAGTCCCAATAAGGGATTGCAATGGTTGGGTCCACTTGGCGGAGTGCAATTTCCATGCTTAACAATTTCAAGTTCTTAAGTTTTAGGGGAGGGGGGGACAATTTCAAATCCTTGAAAATCCGATTAATAATCCGCCACTGGGGATAATCCCAACATGGGCAAATCCAAACCAAGCCGAAATACCGTTTCACGTATTCCCTGTGCCATGGCAAAAATGCGGGCCCCGAGTGGGCACCGCCGACAATGGTCGGATTGGAATGGATCCGGGCAATGTTGTCGTATTCGCCATTTTGTTTGATTGATTTTAATGCGTTGTGCTAAATCAAATTAAAAAAATGAAACTTTTATTAGGTAAATCTAATATTGCAAAATTTTGGTATTTTTTTAATTCAAATTTTAATATCAATTTAAAACATTATTAATTGACGTTTTGAGTAAGGGAATGTACAAATGGGGCATTTGATCCGAATTTCGAGTATTAACGCCTCAGGCAAAATGAGGAATGTTTGATTAATTTGTATAAATATTGAAGGCATGGTCACACCCTTATTTTGCCTGAGGCGTGCCGACTCCCGAAAATTCAGACAACTGGAGAACCTTAGGGATTCCCTAGGTCCCGGTCAAAAAGGGATTTAGGCAATCCAGAAACCCGGTTCCCGGTCAATGCCTGAAATTTCGGACTTTTGTTAGAATTTCAATCCCTTATCAATATATGTCTGCTTTCTCACACACATATCGTCTCCGTTCGTCATCAGAGAGCATTCGGTATTCCTTGCGCAATGCCTTGCGCAACGTTTGCTGTCCATTTGGCATTTGACAATTGTTTGAGCCTTCCTGCCCATTTCCTGGCATTTTTTAATGGAATAAATTTCAAATAATTAAAACTGTTATTGTAGTTTCTATTTTCAGCCAGGGATATCTACGGATTGTGAGATCAGATAGACACGGACATAAAAGTCATATCCGTGCCGCCAGCGGGCTTGTGCCGCTTATTCGGATATGGATAAACATAATATACCTCCCATATATCGGCACAAGCAACCCAAATCCATGCATTGGTATGGGGTGGCAGCAATTGGTGCCAGATCGCCAGCCAAAAGATCAGCTGTAAATAAAACATTAAATTTTTTTATATTAAAAATTCAATTTAAATAATTAAGCCAAATTATAGAGCAAAAATATTTTATTTTTTAATTTTAAAAACATTAATTCTGACGAGGTGGAAGCCCGGCAATTGATGGCATCTTTGGAATTGCCGTTAACACTGGTGGAGCAGCCTAAAATGTGCCAAAAAAAATTTTCCAAATTTCATATTAAAAATTTTGACTGACTCTGGCATTTTTGTCCCATTTGAACAGCTTTTCACAAACAAAATGTTGTGCCCTTGTTGGTGCCCCAGCACATGGGTCAACATTGGAAATTATGCCTATAAAAAAAAGAAATTTGCATTAAATGGTCAAGCGCAATTATTAAAATTTCTCGAAAAATTATTAACCCTTAGCCGGTGGTGCAGGCCCAGCAGGGGGCTTGACAGTGTCATCCTCATCTACGTCGACGGCACTCTTCGATAACACCGGTGGCGGCATTTTGGGTAATGGCACGCCATTTGGTAGGGACGAAGAGAGTCCTCCTAAATTACAATATTTATATAAACCTCTCTTAATTGAACCCCCCCCCCCCTTAAAAACAACCCTTGAGAAAAATTGAAAATAGAACCCACCCATATTTGAACCCTTCCCACCTCTCTAATATGTAGAACCCCCGCCCGCTCGAGGGGGTAATAAATAAATAGACACCCCCGGGGATTATAATAGAGATAAACGGCATTTACCAAGACAATTAAGTGCAAAATTCAAAACAAATTCGCACCATCACTGCTCATCGAGCCTGGTGCAGGTGGTGGCGGTGCGGCAAGTGGCGGAATCGACGGAGGTTGCCCTGAAGAAAAAATTATTTTTTTTTTTTTACGGAAAGCAGGGATTGGCATTTTAAAAATGCCATGATAATATTGTAAAAGATTGTTTGGGTACCAACCCCACAAAAAAAAAATTTAAAAAATTGTACATAGCCCCATCTCTGAACTACAATATCTGGCAAATGCATTATCAGAGACCTCCAAGAAAAATTTAAAAAATTTTCTTTTTACATAGCCTCCCCTGAAAAATCTGGCGACGGGATTAGCCACCTAAAACCCAACCGGTTTGTTTTTTGGAAGACGAAACCCTGATCCAAAAATTCCAAATGTAACATTCGAGACCCTAACCCGAAATTTTTTGAGTGTATGATGAAATATATCATTTTGCTAATCCATGAAATCATCACCATTTAATTGTGCTGCATTTTTACTTACCGTCATTGACAAAAGCACCAGCAGCAGTTGTTTTTTCGCCCCCGGGCGCGTTTGCCGGTGCGCCGCCGGCGATTGGAGACAAATCCGCCGCCAAACTTCCAACTAATTAAATATAAATTTTTTGTAAAATTTTTCCTCGAAATTTTCAACAATTTTTTGATCATCAACCAACAGTCTGGAAGCGAAGGATTCAGTGTGACTGCCTCTTGCGTCGATGGCGCAATCTTAAAATTTAATAAAAATTCAAAAAAAATTATGCGCCAGAAAATAAATAAATTAGGCACGCCAACCCTCGCATTTTGGTCCCATCGATAAAGCTGGTTGCAATACAGTCGCAGCGCTTTTGTGGGCGCCTTTTTGCATGGGTTTTCATTTTGAGCTATAAATATGTAAATTAAAAATTACAAAAATTGTTTGACAGGAAAAAAAAGGCCACCTTGAGGCGATGTATTTGTGCCACTTTTTGCGCTTTGATTTGGCGGATTTTCACCTAAAAAAATTGCCAGAGAATATCAATTTAAAGAATTTCAATCAATTAAAATTATTTTTGGTACCCTTTGGTTTGGGCATAAGGCCCCCCCCCCCCCCTTGAACCTAACATGGGCATAAATGTCGATGATCCGGTATTAATGCCCAAAACTATTGTGGACTCTATATTGTCGGGATCATTTGCCATGGGCCGGGACCCGGAGGTGATGCCTAGAAGAGGTTGTGGACAAATGGTTGCGCACAAAAACGCGACACTCAAAACCCGAGGTTTTTATCGACCAGAAAAAAGCCGAACTTTATTCAACACACTGTCTTGGAAGGTCAGATGACGGGCCTAAAATCTCAAAATTTGGGAAAGAGAAAATTGCTAATTAGAACGTCCCTCCATTTTAAGACCCCCCTCCCCGTAGAGGGAGATTAAATATAAAAGACCCGGGTCTTTTATTAGAGAAAAAAACAGAATGCAAATTTGAAAAAAGGTTGAAATTATGTAAATATTAATATTCAAAAAAAAAAGAATTTACCATTTCCTCCAGCAGTTTCTATGCCTGGCGGCGTTGAAATTAGTTGATTAAAAAATGAAATGAAAACACATAGAAACAATAATAATTCAACAAAGCGATGAACAGTAATAACCATTGCAAAAAGATATCTGCAGATATTTTCAAAAAAATGTTAATTAAATTTGATTAATATCGGAAATCGTGATTTTGGTATAATGGTGGCTGATCAGTGTCAATGAATAGCCCCAAAAATGTTGGTGATCGGCGGGGACATCGGGGTCGCAGAGCAACCAATGATTATGTTGATGACCAAAATTATGGTTAAATCAAAAATAAATTCCGTATATACAAAAATAAAGCCCCAGGGCACACTTTGTATCAAATCCCTCAAGGTATGGGGCGGGGGGTTATTTCGAGGGGGGGGGGGGGCTCTATTTTGCAACCTCCCCTCTTCTGTTTTTTGGGTAAGAGCTATTTATCTATCGAACGGCATTTAAACACAAATTATATCATGAATAAACGAAAATTTGATGAATTAAAAAATAAATTTGTGCATTTGTGTTGACTGGCTGAGGCTTCCTTCTCCCCGTAAATTTAACAACAATTTTAAAAACAAAAAAAAATCATATTTTATGATCGACAAAAACTTTTTGTCGTCTCCTCCCTCAATTTGTGCCCAATGGTCGCCGTCCGTCGAGAAGAATGCAGAAACGAGTGAGTGATTACTTGAACAGGTTCAGGGGGCAGGCAGCGGACGCCGCCGCCGAATTTCCCAAATTTATTTGTATTTTCTCGACGGAATGATGCGCGATAGTAAATTTAAAAATAAAAAATTGGAAAAGAATAAATAAAAAATCGAATTAAAGGGGGGAGGGGGGTGAATAAATAAATGGACAAAGAAATACCCACAAAACTAATCACAGAATTAATTTAACAAATTTCGATAAAGAATTCTTACAGAAAAGCAACCCTCAAAAAATTTGGAGAATTCTCAGGCTAGCAAAAATAATTGTTTGGGTAAATATACAAAATTAAATTTTATCAAAATCGATCAGTTTTAAACAAAATCAATACTTTAACTTGAGTCAATACTTTGTCGAGAGTTTTTGGCGTTCTGTTTTATAATTATTAAGTTTTTTTTAGTGCCGTAGGGCTAATAATTTTTTTTTCATTATTGGTTCTCTTTTGTATTTATTGGACCAAATTTTTGTTAACAGATTCCGGCACCACTGCATCTCCCACCCAAATCAATTTTGAATTTTTTTTGTTTCCAAGCTCCGAAAATTGCTCAAAAAAATTATTGGTGACGAAAAAAGCTTTTTAAATGCTGATTTTATCTAATAAAATGCGAAATAAAGCTTAAAACAACGTTGTAAGTAATGTCCTGATATTTTGACGCCAAAATCTGATTTTTTTGAACTTAGATGTCCAGATTTTGTGAAATTTTTCATATGGAGCCTGCTATTAATTATAAAGTATCATTTTTTATTTTCTCTAACTTTTATTCCGTGAAAAATATGAGATTAGCGAAGAAAAAATGATGATGTTTCAAATAATTATCAAATATCTTTAAATAAAACTTTCTCTAAATTCGAAACCTTCTTAAAATAGAACAACCATCCATCTAAATTCGAACCCCCCTAAATAGAATCTAAACTCAAAAAGCCCCCCTAAAATAAAACCCCCTCTAAGTTTGTCCCCTAAAATAGGAGACACCTTTGAGTTAAAATTTTTTATAAAAATATGCTATTCGAAATTAGGAATAACATAAACAAATATGCAATGACATATATCAATAAAATATTTCAAAACAAAAAAAAAAGAATTATCATTAATCAGTCATTTATAATTAATGTTCTAAAAATTTGTGACATCCGTTGACGGAGGACCTGCCATTCCATGCATGGGAACAATGTTTATATGCCCTAAAATATGTATGTATTAATATGTTTATAATTATTAAATTATTTTGTACATTTTTTTAAATTCTCCGCGAATTTTTAAACATTTTGGACGGGCCTCTATTTTTAACATTTTGAAAAGTTATATTGTTGCAAAAAATCTACACTTCTGAATGTGGTGGGGAAGGGGGCTCTATTAGAGGGATGGGCTCTAAAAAATAAAATTAAATTTTTGTCTAACCATTTATATTATTAGCAATTGCTTTTGTTGTGTTCAACTCGCGCACAAAACGGCTTAACAGTGACGTGTCAATTTGGTCAAAATCCATTGATGGCATTCCGCCGTTGGCGGCCACCGCTTCGCGCTTGCCACGCCCATTATTATGGCCGCCCTTATGGCAAAGCTAAATTTTTAAATTTGATTATTTATGTAAGAGAAAATTCGAGTTTTTTGAAAAATTCAACCATGGAGAAAATGAGGCTATGAATTTATTGATAATGAAAAGAATGGACAGGACTCAATTCTGGCGATTTACATTTACGTATTTCCTCTATTAGACGCCCCCCCCCCTCTTAATTGAAGCTCCACCTAGAGCAATATTGAAAAAAGACTTTCCGGGGCCTCTATTAGAGGAAATACAGTAAATTATAAGCAATTTATTATTTTAGAAATTTTCTAATCATTTGCACCTGTCTAAGTTCCCAAAATCCAACGCAAGTGCCACAACTCCAGCGGCAATTCTCCAACATCCACGCATTCCGTCGACATTCACCCGAGTTGGCCCAAACCCGACATTTCCGGTGATAGTCGGCACAACCTATGAAAACGGATACCGTATATCACATCCTCTAATAGAAGACCCGGGTCTTCAACTTTCAGTACAACACTTGGGGGAGGGTCTACTAAAATACGGTAGGCAAAAAATTTAATTTTTTGATACCAACATCCATCTCTATTTTAGGGCCTTACCGGCCCCAGTGTGCCAATTCCCGACAAATACCTGACATGCCAACTACCGCTGGCCCCTTTACCGACCCTGATCCCGGCATATCAACCAAGAAGATTCACGAGAACCAGACCTTCCATTCCCGACTCTGTTGATCCCCACGAATCGGTCGAGGGATCAACCAAACCCAATACTGATTTGGCTGAGTCACCGGTCCAAAATATGACCTTCCTACACATCCGAATATGGAAGCATTCAGCGATATCCAGGCGAGGGGGATAATGGACAAAATCCGCCTAATCGTTTGTTTGTACAACCCTTGGGCCCATTGTTTACCTCCAGAATCGTAGTCTTGCGGAATACAGCGACCACAACTGACGCGACAAAAACAATTCATCCATGTCGGGTTTTGACGGCATTCGCCGGCTAAGCCCCATAGCTAAACAAAAGCAATATAATTTTGGCGCTATTTTTTCATTCAAATCTTTGGCATTTTGTTGCTGAAATTTTAAACTGTAACCATAATCGATTCGCTCGCGCTTACTTGACAACAGATATATTCGTTGTAGCAACTTGGCGAACTGCATTTGGTTGTCAGCGGTGCCACCGTTATTCGATCTTTTTTTATTGAATTTTAATTTTAAATATTAAAATATTGACATTTTTTACCCCGATTTTGCTGACTTCCCTGTCCTCCGCTGCACACCTGTTGGCGAGAAATGCGACATTTTCCGCACGATTGACGACAATTTTCGGCCTTTAAAATTTAGAAATATAAGGTACCGTACTATCTCTAATAGAAGCCCGGGCGTTTATTTTTCGATACCGCCTCGAAGGGGGAGGAGCGTCTATTGGAGAGGGGGCGTCTATCAGAAAAAAATATTTAGTGAGGGGGTGCTTTGTTTTTCGACCCCCTCTAAGGGGGGCGTCTATTGGAGGAGAGGGGCTCTAATAAAGGAATACGATGGGCAGATGAGTTAATTACCATCCAAAATTGGTTACGCTGGCATTGTCCCTGGCCTGACCACGGTTGACAATTCGGATGCCGATCATTACATTCTGTTCGAAAATATTTTTTAATTTTTATATTTGGACAAAAAAAATTCAAATAACCTTGATGAAGATCGTAGTCCGGTTTGCACTAAAATAACGGCCACAATTTTATTTATTTGAAAAAAATTTGCTTGTAGTAGGATTCAATGATTAAAATCCAGTTTCTACTTAGTAAATAATAAAATTTATGCGAAAATAATTTTATTTTTGTCAACCATTGTATCAATTTTTGAATTTGTAAATTCTTTTAACTAGGGTAGGACAGAACCGGGACCGGGACCACTTTAGTCCCGGTTTTTTTAACCCCAAAGAAAATCTCAATAAAAAAACAATAACCATTTTTTTGTTTGCTTTTTTTCAAATGCTTCATCCAAAATTTTATCGTTAATAATTTTACACTTTTTTCTGAAATTTTAAATTTCGACGAATAAAAATTGATTGATTGTGCTCTTTCTTACTTGCTGACAGCTGGCCTTACACCACGTGTTCATGAAGCTCGGATTCTGTTGGCATTCGCCCTTTTGTGCCCACATCGAGCAACATTCGTGCTCATTGTAGCAGGACTTGATGAAAGACAATTTTTAAAGACACTTATATTTATATATTTAAATGCTATTTAAATATATTACTATTAAATATATTTAGATGCATTTAAATGTATTAACATTTTAAATATATTTAAATGCTATTTTAAATGTATTAATTTTAAATATATTTAAAATGTATTTATATTAAATATATTTAGATGCATTTAATTGTATTAACATTTAAAATATATTTAAAGGCATTCAAGTGTTTTAATATTAAATATATTTAGATGCATTTAAATGTATTAATATTTTAAATGTATTTAAATGCCATTTTAAATGTATTAATTTTAAATATATTTAAATATCAATTAAATGTGTTTATATTAAATATATTTAGATGCATTTAAATGTATTAATATTTTAAATATATTTAAATGCTATTCAAGTGTTTTAATATTAAATATATTTAAATGCTATTTAAGTGATATTAAATATATTTAGGTGCATTTAAATGTATTAACTTTTTATATATATTTAAATGCATTTAAATGTAATATATATTTTAAATGCTATTTAAATGTATTAATATTTTAAATATATTTTAATGCTAACTTGATTAAAATGAAGACAAAATATTATTTCTGAAAGACAAAATACCTGTACTGGTCGAATTGGCTTCGTAGTTGTTGGCACTTGTTCCGTTGGTGTCACAGGTGTTGACCAAGTTGACTTTAAAAAAGGGGCAAAATTTAAAATAAAATTTTATACAAAATTGCCGCATTTACAAAAATAAAGACCAAGGTCCTAATTTTGACCCTTCTCAAAAAAAATGGTTCTTTGAGGTGCTGGGCAGAGGTGTGGACTCTGTTTTATGGGGGGCCGTTTATTTTAGTGAGGATATATTTCGAAAATATGGTATATTAATTAGTATATCAAAAAATTTGAAAAATTATATGTATATTATATATATATATGTTAAGTATATTAGAGTTTATGTATGTTTACAGTATCGGTTTTCTGCACACATTGACCGTGCTGGCAAATGCCATTCAGACAAACATCTTCGCCTAAAATTATTGTAAATACAAAAATTAGACTTCTTACATATATCAATCCGGTCTGAAGACAAAAGTGATTAAAAATTTTTAATGCCCTTTTTGGTGCCCTTTTTGACATTTGGTGCCTTTTTTCATGCCCTTTTTGAAGTTTTTTGGTGCCCTTTAGGGCGCCCTTTTCGCGACTTTTTAGTGCCCTTTTTTAGCAACCCTAGTAATAACAATTCAATGAAATAATTTTTTTTTTTTAATTTTTTATTACAATATTTAATTAAAACGACCGTTAATGAATCCCGTGCAATTTCCGTTCGGACGAACTTTGGCTGCGCAATGGGGTTGGCCATGGGAACGGTCACAAAACAGATACCTGGTGGGAAAAATGATTTTAAAATTTAAATCCTTAAATTAATAAAAATCCAAATTTTTCGATGAAATGCTTTTTAAAATATATACTTTGATCCGCAGTTGGGGCCCATCTGGCAGTTTGGGCGTGGTGCATACTCGTACATATTGTCGGTGTATTTGTTGTTCAGCCCGTCCCGGTTTTGCCACGGCTTAACAATTACCAAATTTTTTAATAGGCAAAACATTTGAAATAATAATTATTGATTGATGTAAAGCATTTAGCCTGAGTTTTTTTAAATTGACGAAATTTTTCCATTTTTACCAAGGTTAATACCTGTACATAAGCCCAGCTCCTCTACCCTCCTCCCCCCTAGAAAAGATCATAGCCCTTCAATTAATTTGTCTACTTAAATTAGAACTCCCCGTCTCCCCAAAATAGAGACCCACCCAAACAGTGTTCCCCCATATGTAGTAGGGGGAATAGCAAAATGGTAAAATGGTGCCCTCGGCCGGGGGGGTGGGCTTTATTTTTAATTTCGTTTTTCCCCACCTCAAATGGTCGCATTGGCGCCGAGCCAAAATGCTGTTCACTTGCGCATTGCTTAATAATTATGACTGCCTTTAAATGGGCCGCCAACAAAATTATGCCAAAAATTGTTCACGGCATTGTCCATTGGGTAGTCTTTCTCGCGCGTGTCGCGTGTTTGTTTTGATTGGCGCCACATCTCCCAAATCTGCAAAAAAAAATTGCCGGCATTATTTAAACTAGCTAAAAAATTTCATTAAATAAAATTTAAAAGTTTTCTCCCAGAACTTTCGGTGGCAATAGTTTCGGGGACCGATTCGAGAAGACCCAGTAGTGGGACAGGTCAAAAAATGTCCGAGACCGGGGGTCTAAGACCGTACCGGGGAAGTAAAATGTCGTAGACTGATTCGTGGAGACTCGAGTAAAGGAATCGCAAACTATTCGGGGACGCAGTAGGGGCACAGTTCAAAAAGTGTCCGGGGCCGGGGGTCTGAGGCCATACCGGGGAAGAGGCCCTAAAATGTCGGGGACCGATTCGGGAAGACCGAGTAGGGGAGTCGGCAATCTATTCGGGGACCCAGTAGAGGGAAAGGTAAAAAATGTCAGGGGCCGGGGTCTGACCAATGAGGCCGTACCGGGGAAGAGGCCTAAATGTCGGGAATTTTGCATACATAGTCCACAAAGGAATGGAGCAGGAAAAATATGGGGTCATTTGCTGCACGAGTTTGTTCCGTCATGTCGCCGTCCGGCTCCTCGGTGCCATTCGGAAGGGCTGCCGTGCCGCCAACAAACAAATGCACACCGCCATGGGTTAGCTAAAAAAAAATTAAAACAAAATTATTAAGGACTTTTCAATACAGTACCCGTCTTTCCTCGTCCCATTGGAGCCCACTCACCATGTGAGTACGGTAGGTAAAAATTGAGAAACCGTTCTTCAGCAAATAAAGCCCCCCCCCCCTCCCACCCTTAGAGGGAGGAGTGAAAAGTAAAGCCCCCGGGGGGCTTTATTCCGGCAATGTGATATTTTATGCCTATAGGCTATACTGTATTAATATTACAGTAATTGTTTATGACCTCCATCCAACGATATTCCATTTTGACTGAACACACCTAAATATTGTTTTTAATTAGCTACTAGGGTTGGACAAAACGGTTTAAAATCGGTCCACCCAATTTTCAGTTAAGCCGGTTTTGCCACCGCCGGTTTTCGATTTCGGTTTTTGTCCGACCCTTGGTTTTCGGTTTTGGCCCAGAAAGGCCGGTTTTCGGTTTCGGTTCGGTAACTGTTCTTGCCTAACCCTATTAATTAACAATTCTAGCGACGCTAAACGCTGATAAAAAAATCAGCGATTTAGATTTCTTCCAGCAATAGTCTTCCCCGTTATCTCATTTCCGACCCCGGAGCATCCGCTACATCCCAGACATTTTCACAAAAGTGGAAGGGCGGTCAGTTAACCGAACTAAAATTGAGTTTTTTTGGGCTAAAAACCGAAACCGAGGGTCGGAAAAACGGCCGAACAGAAAACCGGAGGGAAAACCCGGTCGCCGCCAACCCTAGAAAATAAAAATGCAAATGAATTACGCCCGGTTGTGGAGCGCTGTAGGCCAAAATTTGGTCAATTTGCACTTGGCTTAGGAACCAATTTAGCCTAAAATTTGAATTTTAAATCAATAATGCAATTCCCATACCAGTCCAACCCACTCGTCTTCAGTAAATCCCTTTCCGTCTTTGCCGACCCGTCGTCGGATATTTGGATTTCCCTATTTCAAAAAGAATTATATAAAAAAATAAAATGGTTAAATTTAAAAATGTTGTTTTTTACATCAATTGTTCGCCAATTTGCTAAGAAGCCATAAGTCAAATTGCCTTGCTCGTCTGTTCTGCCCATAAACTGCAAATCAAAAAGCAATGTCTTAATTATACAAAATAATTATTAGCCTTATTTCTTCTAATAGAAGTCCCCCTATAATAGGAGCTGGGCCAACTGGGCTTGAAATTGAAAGCCCCCTCCAATTAAAGTCCTCATCTAATTGATGCCCCTCGATAAAAGCCCCTCCAATTGAAGTCCCCATCTAACTGAGGCCCCCTCGGTAGAAGCCCCCTCCAATTAAAAGCTTCCTCGTATCAGCCTCCTCCAATTAAAGTCTCCATCTAACTGAGGCCCCCTCGATAGAAGCCCCTTCCAATTGAAGTCCCCATCTAAATGAGGCCCCCTCGATAGAAGCCCCCTCCAATTGAAGTCCCCATCTAACTGAGGCCCCCTCGATAGAAGCCCCCTCCAATTGGAGTCCCCATCTAACTGAGGCCCCCTCGATAGAAGCCCCCTCCAATTGAAGTCCCCATCTAATTGAAGCCCCCCTCGATAGAAGCCCCTTCCAATTGAAGTCCCCGTCTAATTGAAGCCCCCTCGATAGAATCCCTCCCCCAATTGAAGTCCCCATCTAATTGAAGCCCCCTCAATAGAATCCCCCTCTAATTGAAGTCCCCATTTAGTTGAAACCCCATCAACAGAAGCCCCAGCCCCCCCTAATTGAAGTCCCCATCTAACTGAGACCCCCTTAATAGAAGCCTCTTCCGATTGAAGTCCCCATCTAATTGAAGCCATAGAAGCCCCCTCCAATTGTAGTCCCTCTTCTCCTCCAATTGATTCTCCCTCGAATTGAACCTTCCCTATAATAGAAGCCTTCCATAGACTGGGAATTGACTATTACAGGAAAAACGTAATCAATATTTCTTTAAAATTTTAATCAATAAAAATTAAAGAAAAAAAAATTTTAAAAAATTGTGCCTCTTCCGTGAACAGATGCGAATCGGCGGGTGTTGGCAGTTGAGCTTCCAATGTGGAATCCCAATAAGGGACTGCAACGGTGGAGTCCACTTGGCGGAGTGCAATTTCCATACTGAACAATTTGAGAATTAATTATTATTCCATTTTTGGGTATAATCAAGTCCACTTTCGTCAGGGAAGGAAGGGGATTTCGAGTCCATGAAAATCCGATTGGATAATCTGCCACGGGATAATCCAACATGGGCAAATCCAAACCAAGCCGAAATACCGTTTCACGTATTCTCTGTGCCATGGCAAAAATGCGGGCCCCGAGTGGGCACCGCCGTTGATGGTCGGATCGGTATGGATCCGAGCAATGTTGTCGTATTCGCCATTTTGTTTGATTGCTTTCAATGCGTTGTGCTAAATAAATTCAAAATTAAATGAATGAAATTTTATTAAATTTAATATTGCAAAATTTTTGTTTTTCTTTAGATTCAAATTTAATCAATTAAAAAAAAAATAACTGCTTTGATTGAGATGGAATGTATAAATGCGGAATTGATCCGGATTTCGGGATTAACGCCTCAGGCAAAATGAGAATTGTTCGGATAAATTGTATAAATATTAAAGGCATGGTCAAAAAAGTACGTTTATTTTGTCTAAGGCGTGCCAACTCCCGAAAATCCAGACAGCTGCGGCTGTTCGGGATTCCTTAGATCCCGGTAAAAACGGGCTTTCATCCAGAAACCCGGTTCCCGGTCAGTACTTGAAATTTCTGACTTTTGTTAGAATTTCGATCCCTAATCAATATATGTCTGCTGTCTCACACACATATCGTCTCCGTTCGTTATCAGTGAGCATTCGGTATTCCTTGCGCAATGCCTTGCGCAACGGTTGCTGTCCATTTGGCATTTTGCAATTGTTTGAGCCGTCCGTTCCATTTCCTGGCAATTTTAAATGATTAAATTTAATTACATTTTTTTTTGTCAAAATTGCTATTTTAGTTTCTATTATCATCAAATTTATCCAGAGATGCCCACGGACATGGATACGAATAAACGATTTTGGTTCTGATAGACACGGATATAAAAGTTATATCCGTGACAGCGGATTTGTGCAGATTATCCGGATATGGATAAACAATTTTTGAGAAATCGGGACGGATACAAACGGAAAAGTCAAATCCGCGCCAGCGGAGATCCGCAGATTATCCGAATATGGATAACGCTTTTTGAGAAATCGGATCGGACGGAAAGAGACGGTAAATCCGTGTCCATTTTATTTACCTCCCATATATCGGCACAAGCAGCCCAAATCCATGCATTGGTATGGGGTGGCAGCAATTGGTGCCAGATCACCAATACGATCAGCTGTAAATAAAACAAAAAAAAATTACATTAATAATCAATTTAAATAATTAGTAAGCCGAATTATAGCAAAAAATTGTTTCTTTTTAATATTGAAAAAGCATTATTCTGACAAGGTGGAAGCCCGTCAATTGATGGCATCTTTGGAACAACTGCCATTAAGATTCGTGGAGCGGCCTAAAAAAAGTGCAAAAAAAATGTTTCAAATTTTAATATTCGAAATTAAAATTATTTTGACTGACTCTGACACTTTTGTCCCATTTGAACAGCTTTTCACAAACAAAATGTTGTGCCCTTGTTGGTGCCCCAGCACATGGGTCAACATTGGAAACTATGCCTATAAAAAAAAGAAACTTGCATAAAATGGTCGAGGGCAATTAATAATAAAATTTCCCAAAAATTATTGACCCTTAGCCGGTGGCGCAGGCCCAGCAGGGGGCTTGACAGTGTCAGCCTTAACTACGTCGACGGCACGCTTCGATAACACCGGCGACGGCATTTTTGGTAATGGAACGTCATTTAGTTGTGCCTGACGTACTCCTTAATTATCAAATTTATATTGACCTCCTTTAATTTAAGCCCCTCCCCACTTTTTCCCCTTTAAAAATCACCCTTGTGGGGTATTGAAAATAAAACATACCCATATTTGAACCCCCCTCCCCTCCCTTGCCAGAGCATGGGCATAAATGTCGATAATCCGGTATTGTCGGAGATCAATTTACAGTGAGTCTCGGTGTCGGGAATTAACTGGGTATTAATGTGCTAAAACTATCATGGACTCTGTATTTTCGGGATCACAAGCCATGGACCGTGCCCGAGGCGAGATTTGGAAAATGATAATTTCCTAATTGAAAACATCCCTCCATTAAAGACCCCCCCCCCTCTCTCTCTAAAAGGACATTAAAAATGGAAGACCCGGCTCTTTATTAGAGAAAAAAATACGGTATGCAAATTTAGGGAATGTTTTGAAATTATGTACATAAATATTACTATATATTTAAAAAAAAGAATTAATTACCATTTCCTCCAGCAGTTTCTATGCTAATGCCTGGCGGCGTTGAAATTAGTTCATTAAAAAATGAAATGGAAACACATAAAAACAATAATAATTCAACAGAGCGATGGACAGTAGTAATCATTGCAAGAAAATAGTATCTGAAAGATATTTTCAAAACAAATATTACTTGACGATGATTGAATCAAAAACAAATTCCGTATATTCAAAAATAAAGCCCCAGGGGCACTATTTGCATTAAATCCCTCAAGGTGGGGGCGGTATTTGAGAAGGGGGGCTTTTTTTGCAACACCCACCTCATAGGCAATTTAAATTCAAAAATATGGCATTTAAAAACCAATTATTTCATAAATTAAATGAAAAATTTGCCATTGTTGAATTTAGAGAATAAAATTGTGCATTTGTGTTGACTGGCTGAGGCTTCCTTCTCCCCGCAAATTTAACAACAATTTTAAAAACAAAAAAAAATTATAATTTATGCGAAAAAAAATTTTCGACGTCTCGTCAATTTGTGTCCAATGGTCGCCGTTCGTCAAAGAAGAATAGCAGAAACGAGTGAGTGATTAGTGAACTTGAACAGGTTCAGGGGGCGGGCAGCAGCTGCCGAATTTTCCTAATTTCTTTTATTTTCTCGACGGAATGATGCGCGAGAGCCAATTTAAAAATAAAAAAAATTGGAAAAAAATAATAAACACAGAATAATTTAACAAATTATGATAGAGATTACTAACCAATAAGCAACATTCAAAAAATTTGGCGAATTCTCCAGGCTAGCAAAAAATTTTTTGGGTAATTAATTTGTACAAAGAAATTTTGGCATAACAATCTGAAAGGAATTTAAATTTAAAAAAAAATGAACTTCGAGCAAATTACTTTTTGCTATTGAAAAATGGTAACTTTTTTTCGGAGTGAATTAATCGCTCAGCTTATGACTTTAGCATTTGTTTAAAAACACATAGAACGTTCTAATGAATCAAACTTCATAGAATTTTGTTGCGTAATAATAAAGTTATGGTCACTTATAGTGCAAAGACTTGCAAAAAGTGGCGGATTCAAGAAACGCGACCAACCCATTAAGAAATTCTTATGGAGAGCCATTTTCAAAACGGCAACAACCACATCGGCAGAGGGAGGGCGGGAGGGGAAGGGGGGCATGTGGTTGCATTTGTGGGTACGGACATACATACCGTAATTCCTAAAATAAAGCCCCAGGGGGCTCTAACTTTCAGCCCTCCTCAAAAGGGGGGATTTCAGGGGGGGGGCTCTACTTCAGGGGGGCTTTAACTTTAAACCTTTTTTTTTATAAAAGGTGACAAAAATTGAAGGTAATTTTTTAATTTAGAAGGGGGCTTTATTTCAGGGGGGCTCTACTTCGGGGGGGGGGGCTTTAACTTTCAACCCTCACCAAAAGGGGGGCTTTAATTTAGGAATTACGGTATACATAGGGACAATGTGTCAGTGAAGGCAATTTTTTGCAATGTTCTCCCGCAGAACAAAAACAGCCAAAACCCCCCTCCCCCCACGCCGTCTCCTCCGCTCTAATCTGCCCGATATCCACCACTGTCCTCCGATCAGATAAGGCAACAAATTCATTGGGAAAAAGATCAATTGTGCATTTTATAAATGGCAACAAAGGTAGCAGCCGCGGCGGGGGGACGGCGTTGGTTGGCTTCAGCGTCGGAGTCGGCGATGGGACGGACGGATAAATTGGAAAGATTTTGTTGAGACATTGTTTGCCCATTTGTCCTTCCTCCTCCCATCCGCGGTACATTCGTCATTTAGTTGCAATTCATCTCCAATATTTTTGATATACATATTATGTTTATGTATAAGTCAATGCCTAAGATTAATAAATTTTCACCTCAATTGGAACCCCTTTGAGGGGATTGAAAAACAAAGCATCCTCCTCTTGTTTTTTTTTGCCCCTCTGTTATAGTTTTGTATAATTAAATGTTTTTTTTTCAGAATCACCGCTGTGAACAAATTTCTTCATTTTTCCGCCAAAAAAGGACAAGTCAAATGGGCGACACTGATATTATAAATTCTACAACAAATATTGGGACTGAAAAATTTGGTCAAATATTTTTGGAACTTGTAACTCCTGCTGTGGGTTTCCCATGACCTAAAATAACCTCCTTTGTTCCATGGTCAATAGTATAAATAACTGGGTACCCCCCGTCCCCTCCCCCAGTGGTGCTTCCCAATTATTCACCCATAATTTTGCCAAAATGGGCAAAAAACCAAGCAAAAAAAAAACAATTCCGATTGAACTGCTTTTGGAAATTGTACACGCCCTCCTCTTTAACATTCATTGGGCCACCGTGCATGTATGCGCAACTTTTCACCATGCAATTCGGAGGAGCCAATTCATCTGGATTGTGGATGAATTGGTGCGACAGAAAATTATATGGCATGATGTATGGAGGGGTTGGCCCTCCTTCATATTTCAATTTTTGCAGAAGCAACTTCTCGGAACGGCCAAAGATCAGCTGAAGTCGCTGGCCAAGGTTCTCAGTGAGGCGAAGCTGAACTCGTTGGCCGTGGTCATCGCTCGCTTTTTCCGTCAGGCGGAGATGGCCAATTTGCCAGCGAAATTGACGCCGCTGCAACGTTTTGAGGGCCGCGTTGGGGCCATAATCAAAGAGCTGATTGACTACAACAGCGCCAGTTCAATTCATCAAGCGGCACTGTGTAAGTTTCGACTATGTCAAAGGCATTATAATGGTGGGGTTCTTTAACTGGAAGGGTTCCTTTTTTGAGGAGGGGGGGGGGCCAATTAGGGGGGGGCTCAATTAGCAGGGAGTGAGTAGTGCAAAAAGCGTTCCGAATTATAATTTTTTAACAGATTTAATCGTAATTTCTAAATTAGGCATTAGTGCCTAAAATTGCCAACAAAAATTGCTCTCCCCCGGGGGGGGAGGGCTTTCCCATGACCTAAAAAGGACTAAATTTATGTCTGAAGTACAACAATATTCACTCACCCCTCCCAATTGTCCACACCTCACCATTCATTTGATAAAAAAATGGGGACAATACCTAAAATGGGAAAAAAGGCATTCCGATTGAAATGCTTATCGAAGTGGTCCTTGCTCTTCGCTTTGACACCCGATGGGCCATTGTCCGTGTGTGCGCGGCATTCGACCAATTTGTTCAGAGGCGCCAATTCATCTGGATAGTGGATGAAATGGCGCGTCTGGTAATTGTTAGACAAAAAGTATGGACGGGTTGGTGGCCCCCCAACCCAAAGTGATTTGGCCCTGAAATTAATCATATTATTATACTTTAAGCAAAACCACTTGGCAATGGCCATGCGTCAGTTCCGAACTGCTGCCAATCGCGTGCCGTTGGTGTTTCTGCGAATGCTGATGAACAATTTGACTGTGCACTTTGGCATCGGCGGCAACTTCGGCATTGAACATCTCGGGGCAGTTGAAATGGCGACCCGGCAAAATTTCATCACTCAACTCACTGCACTCGGCGAGCTTGTGAACCAAGACGACGAAAACGCCTTAAACAGCGCAGCGCTTTGTAAGTTTTAAGTGTGTGAATTGGCTCGGATTGACTAAACCTTTTTTTGGCACAAATTTAGCTAATGTGCTAATTCATTTTTAAATTAAGTATTCTGTCGCTTTTCGAGACTGCCTGTATGTGGCGAAAAAGGATGCCAGCGCAATGGGATGTGGCGGGAAGGGAGTCGGCGGCACCGGTGGCATTGGTGGCCCGCAAATGGACTACGCGGGAGGTGTTCAACGTTAGAGTGAGTGTGGCCGTGTCCCATTTCGGAAGGCGACTGAATTGGAAAAAAGATGTCAGCAACTTTTCATGGTTTTATTTTGGCTTTTCTGCCTTTCTTATTACATTGAAAATTAAGTTTTTTCTCATTTTGCCACTCTCTTCCCTCGTTTAAGTGTCCACCTTTATTGAAATAATCAATCTTTCTTCGCTCTCTCTTACAAAGTCCGCAATTAAGAGTTATTTTTTGACATCACTGCTATATCTGCCTGATTGACTTAACCGCCGTCTTTTTTCTTTCACTAAATTTATGATTTAAATTGTTTGTCTGTTCAGGCCCATCAATCCTTTTTTACCAAATTAATTTCCAACTTGGCATGAAGCATCATTATTCAGAAGAAAGACAAAACGTACCTAATCATTGATGCCTTTTAAATCCACTAACGCGTTTATTTTTTAACGATAATAAAAATGCAACTCAGCCGAAATTAGGTATGTGTAATTGTTTAAGGATAAAAAATTTCACCATTCCACTTCCAAATGCCGCCTCCCTCTAGTAGAATTTCAGATCCCGAGGATTTTTAAATTAGAGACCGAGCAAGGCCGGACCCGGTACAAGGTTTTACAAGGCCCGGCAACCCGGCCTTGCGTTTTTTATAAAATACAAGGTTGGCAAGGTTACAAGGTTGAGAGCGACCGGGCCTTGAACCTTATTGATTTGAAAATGGCCAACCCGGCCCGGCCTTGTGGATTTTGACAAGGTTTTACAAGGTTATGATCTTGGCAAGTAAATATTCCTTAACAAAAATGCAATAAAACTGAAAAATGCTAGTTTACGCGGCCGAAATTTCGGTTTCGGTTTTCGGATTTTTTTCGGGTTTTTTGGCTTTCGGTTTCGGTTTGCGAGTT
Organism: Heterodera carotae; assembly: GCA_024500135.1. Lineage (NCBI taxonomy): Eukaryota > Metazoa > Nematoda > Chromadorea > Rhabditida > Heteroderidae > Heterodera > Heterodera carotae. The sequence continues at coordinate 43,369 of JAKKIK010000139.1, forward strand.
TCGGGTTTCCCGAAAGTAAAAAAACACCCCTAATGATTGAGTTTTTGGCAAAATTATTTACTCAAACATTTGAATTCAGGTGACAGAAAGCCGATTTATAATTGTGTTTTTTGAGGCGGCGGGAAAGGATGCGGTGGAAGAGGCAAAAAATGAAACGGCGCTGTGGTGGCCCGTTGATAGCTCCGCGGGAGTTGTTGCTCATTTTTTGGCTATTCGGAATGCTATTGATTTGGAAAATTTCTTGAGACTTTGGATGGACAATTGTTATTGTCTTATATTGCAAAATTATTATTATTTTTCTCGTTCTCTTCTCTTGATAATATGTCATGTCAATCTCATTTAAACAGATGTCAAAGCTTCATGTTAACCCCTTGGTCCGACGATAAATAAAAGTTGTTCTCTCAATTTGAATAATAAAAATAATCCATGTTTTTATAACATTATATAATATTAAATGTTTAAATGCTTCTTTTTCATTTCTACGCCGATGGCATTCCTTTACTGTCCGGCATATTTTTTTGCCCTGAAATAAATTTTTTTGCTCCTCCAGCTTCTTTTCCTGATGGCGGTTGTCCATGAAGGCTGCTTGTTAGTGCAGAAACTGAGAAACAGAAATCAGTCAAAAAGTGAAAATCAAACATTAATTTCAAAAATTTATTTTTGAAATTCTTTTTATTTTGAAATCACTCTCATTTCATTATGTTTCAATTGAATAATTTGTTTAAAAATGTATTACCCCCATTTTCTTGGAAATGGGCTGCCGGCGGCATCATGCCAAGTTCACGCTTACCACGACCGCCGCCCCGACGGCACATCTTCAACAATTTTAAAACATTGATAAATTTCATTAAATTGTCGGCATAAAATTAACCAAATTCCAATTTCGAAATGTCGGCTTTAGCTTTCCCGCGTAGTTTTGCTAACATTGAATGAATGAATGAATGAATGACCTGTCTGAGTTCCTGTTGGCTGACACATGTGCCACAACTTTGCTTACAATTCTCCAACATCCAAGCATTATTGCGGCATTCGCCGTTATCGGCCCACTCCCAGCACTTGTCATGGTAGTCAGTGCATGCTTAAAAATGTAAGCCGAATTAAAATTGGTGATTTAAAAAAAGTAAATTCTCTCTACAATCACATCGAATTCAGCTGATATTTTCGGATTGCTCCAACACATTTACTATAATTAACCGCTAAAAATATAAATAAATTATTTGCTAATTTTAATTTTTGTAAATAAATATTATTAAATTTAAATCGTCTCACATCCGAAAACGTAATCTTGTGGGATGCACTTTCCGCAGCTGACTTTGCAAAAACAATTCATCCATGTTGGATTCCGGCGACATTCGCCAGATAAGCCCCAAAGCTAAACAAATATGAATTTTTTAATATAAATTAGTCACGATCCCATCCCAAAGTCTAGTCCAAATGCAGGCCCGTCCCAAATCCATCCGTGGCCCTTAATACAAAATCTAGCCCCGTCTCATTCCATTCCAAATCCAGAACCTTTCCCAAAATCCTGTCCAAATCCAGGCCCTGGCTTAAATCCCTGCCTCGGACTTGTTTTTCTAGCTACGGGCCAAATCAGTGCACCTGGCAGCAAATGTTTTCGTTGAAGCATCCCTGCGCTTTGCACTGTGGCGCATGCTTCGCTGGGGGCGCTTGCGTAATACGGTCTAAATTTTGAAAATTAATTTACCTATGTATAATAATAATAATAAATCCTTTTTTTTTGCCCTACATACCGTATTTTCTCTATTTGAAGAACCGGGGGTCTTTATTTTTCAAGCCCCTTTGAATCGAGTCGGGTCTTTTAATGGAGACGGGCACTCTAATGGAGAAGGGTCCTCTAATTTATATAATTCATCTTTAGTGGGTCTTCTAATGAAGAGAGAGGTCTTCTAATTTTCAATCCTCTTTACAAATTAGGGGGGGGGGGGGGGGTCTTCTGATGGAGAGGGGTATTCAATTAGAGAAATTTTATGGTTTTCCACTCGCCTTGATTGTGTTGACTTTGTGCACCACCGTTGCACACTTGCCGCCTCGTCACCTGGCACTTTCCGCACGCTTGTCGACAATTCTCATTCTAAAACATCCCGTATTGTTGCCGAAAATAAAAAACCCTGCTTCTGGGCCTATTTTCCAAGCCCCTTCGAAATGAGAAGGATTTGAGGACAGGGGGGGGGTTCTAATATGATCGCTTTAAAACAATTAACTGACCAATAAAATCAATTAATTGAGTCAATAAATTTGGTTGAAGAAAACAGCAGAACGATAAATAAATTTCAATTCCAATAAAAAATAATTAATCAATTAATTGGTTGATCAGTAATATTTGTTCATTAATTGAATTAATTTTTCCTTTATGTTATTGGACCAATACATCATAATTGATACACTCTTCTAATTTAGGTGGGCTCATTTTCAACCTTTTTCAAATTGCCTATTTTTGAATTAAAAAAAATAAAATACCATCCAAAATAGGTTCCGCGCGCATTGCCCTTCAGATGCCCATTGCAAACAGTTGGGATGCCGGTTTGCGCATTCTGTTTTTACACATATGGTTAAGTAGGTACATATTTTTGGACAGAAAAAATATTTAAAAAAAAAATGCAATTAAAAAAAACAAAAAAAAAAATGCTCCTAACAAACCTTGACTCATATCATAATCCGCTTCGCACTAAATGCTTGTAATTAAATTGAATTTGTATTATTACGATGTTTAAATGAACATTTTTTGGAGGGCGGTTGAAAAAATAAAGCCCCAGGGGGAGGTCTCAATTTTAGGGAATACGGTAAGCGCCTTTATGCTTTACCTGGTCACAACTTGCTTTACACCACGAATGCATGTAGCCTTGGTTTTGTTCGCATTGGCCTTTGCCCGCCCAAATTGCACAACACTCGTGCTCATTAAAGCAGGCAACCTCAACAATTATTTGGCATCAAATTATATTATTATATTTATATTTAGGAATAAAAATTAATAGATAGGTAGATACGAGATATTGATGAAAAAAAATATGGTAATTTACCTAATTATTTCCTCTAATAGACATAACCCCCCTAATTTGTAAGGGGAGTGTAGGGGGTGTCAAACGGAGAGGGGGAGGGGGAGGGGGGGGGGGGGGGGGGAAAGGGGGGGGGGGGTGTGTTGGGGGGAATAGGGCGTTTTTTGGGTACAACTTATTGATGCTTGTTTAGGGGGTTTTATTTTTTTTGGGGGTGGGGG
>JAKKIK010000140.1:0-46422 GCA_024500135.1 Heterodera carotae
TAGGAACTCCCAGGCTGAACATACCTAGGTAGCGAAGCTCAATAAGCGCAAAGCGCTTTTAAAACAGTCCCCATGCATGCCTACACCCGCTAGTTTGGAATTTATACGTACTGTTCAAATTTTTACAATTAATTTTTCTAGTTTTTGGATTTTATATTTATTACTTATAATTGTTGCTATTATGTGTGGTATCAATTTTTTGTAGCATTTACCTACGTGAATTTTTAAACTTCATCACCAATTAATACTATCAGAGCGTTTTCCTTTCAACAAATTGCGGGCGATATTTGTTGTCTTGTCACACTAACTTATTTTAATTTGCTTATATTTTGATAAATATTTATAATAATTTTTTTATAAATTATATAAAAAGTCTATTTTTGCATTACGTATTTTTCGGTTTGCCATGTAATTTCCTTATTTTAAAAGCATCTGAAATTGCGCATTGAATTACCTTTTAAAAAATATTTAAGATATGTATAAACAAACTTTAAAACTCAAATATTTCGTAGCATGACGTCGGGTGTCCTTAATAATTAGAATACCATTTATAAGGTAACTTTTTTTCTATGATCAAAATATTAAATTGTAGTATGATGGAGTTTTCCTTATTGGTTTTAATTCCCTATAAATAGTTTGGAGTTTAGGTACTTTAGTTTAACTTGTTTTACTAGAAATCGATCTTTCTAATTTTGTTTAATTTAAATACAACTATTTAAATTGTTAAGATTTTTTCGAGAGTTAAAAAAGATGTGTATCTGAATAAATTATTTAATGCAAATTAATTTATAACTTCAAAATTTATTATTATCTGCCGTTTAGCATCTTATGTCCAGTGGAAGAATTTCTATGTTAATCAGCCCCCCTTTCAGCTTTAGTTTTATTTATTTATTTAATTTTTTGGTTTTTACACTTATTCTATTTGTTAGATGTTCATGTTTCTACGCTGGTTGATTCTGTTTTATGTTCTTTTAGTTAATTGTTTTTTGCAGATTTTAATTCCTTTTTCATTATAAGGTGCACAAAAAAAAACTATGATTCTTGCTTAGTATGCAAGTAATTTGTCTGTATAGAAAAATTAATATATTTTTTTAAAAAAGAGCAATATAAATTTTGCATCTGGATTATTGTTTCCCAAACAAGATTTGTTGAGATTTCATTGAAAAGTAAGCAAATTGGTTACGTAGAAATTTCTGGTTGTCCATTATTGTTTGCTAATTTTTGTGTTTTTTTAAATATATAACAAAGATTATTATATGAATGTTCCGCCATTAAAAAACTGTTGAAATGTCTTTCATATGGACGTTTGTTGATTTATTCTAAGTTCCATATTATCCTTTTTGAGTGCTGGTTGTTCTATTATCCTTGTTTTTGTATTAACTTTAAAAATTCAATAATTATTACTCCTTTAGCCATGTTTTATGTTTTTAGTTTGTGAGAATAAAAATATTGGTCTTTCTACTTCATTTAGGATCGAAAACGAAAAATTTGCATTATACATACTTTCTGTTACGTTATTTACCACTACCAGACATCTAATTTTTGCCCAATTGATCGCCGACTCTCATCTGGAGTTTACATATTAGTTTAAGAAAATTCAAATTTTATTTTCCTTTCGCATAATATTTTTAATTTAGATGGGTATTATGGCTCGAACGTGCATTATTTTAGTTTCGCTTCATGTTGATCTAATTGCATGAAACTAAATGGTTTTAATTAGTTTCAAATTTTTTATTAACTATTTTATCATTCTTGAGTTTTTCCACCACTGTATGAATTATTGCAATGCTTTTTTTTATATTCTCTGTCTCACACCATTTTAATGATTTAAATCTTGGCATTGGTATTTATATATCAATTTTTGGTCTTTGATTGATTTTTCATAATTTTTGTCATTGTTTGATAATCATACTTTTTTTGAGCTTGAATAATTTTAGGGTTTTTTTTTTATGGTTTATGAAGTATCAACTTGCAGACATATTACTTTTTTGTACAGAAAACCCTTTAAATTTAATAATTAATATATATATTATAAAATAGCCGGCGGCATACATAGTTTTTTGTAAAAGCAGCTTTGCAAATAATCATTTTATTCTTTTATGATTTTACTTTTTTTAAATATAACGACGACTTTTGTTTTAAGAATTTATTTAGAACTTTTGTTTTATTAATCAATTGTATTTATTTTATAAAATTGTGACGTATTATATGTGTTAAGGGCATTTTGTTATCGTATTTTTATAAATTTTCTATAATTTTTTTTAATTGAATTTTACTTTCGTTTACTTCAACTAAATTCATTTTTATTAGTATCAATATTTTTTAGTGTCATTTTACAAATAAATTAATATTTACAAGAATATTTTTCTTAATAATAAATATTTTGATACTAAATGGCTAAGAAATTATATTAGAATTTTTTGTGAAACCTCTCAAGAAAGTGACAATACGAAAATGGTATTATAATGTTTACAATTTATCAGCATATTTTCCTTTAAATTTATTTTTTATAACGAGTCTTAACAGAATTTCCATACATATAGAATAAATTTGATGCTATGAAGTTAATCATTAAATTAGAAGTATTTTTGATTCAATAATTTTCTCCAAAATTAATTGTTTTTTAACTACATATTTTAATTTTTAAATTTAGATATTTCTCAAAAAATATCAAGAAGAACTTTTTTTTTGTTAACATCCAAAGAACTTTTATTATTATAAATTCATTTTGACAATTTTTTTTTGAATTATTCCTCCCGTCGCTTACCAAACCAAATTATTTGATAAATCGTCTTTGAATTCTGTTAAGATATATAATATGTTATACTAAAATTATCTTTCTTTGGGTGATAGCAGATTGTAATAAAATTTCGAATAAATGTTAAAATATTTTGCATTTGTGAAATAATATTGATAAATTACAAATTTTATAAATAGCTTTCCCATCTTTTACTTTATATTTCCCTTAATTTTTGAGTTTGGTTTTACATTTGTTTTGTAGAATAAATTTGTTTTTTTTATTGTACGAATAATAAAATTTTTTAAACAAAAAAATACTATCTATTAAAAAAGATTTGATTTTTTTTGTACACGAGTCTATATAAATAGTAGCGAATATTTTATAGAATTTTTTAATATTTTTGTCATGTCGTGCAATATTTCATCTCGTCACTACTTTTCTTTGTCGTTGACAGAATTAAAAAAATAATTCATTTAGCTTTTGTGCTTTTTATAATCATGCTTATCATGCTCGATGCCTAGGATTTCGTTGTGCCTGGTGCTGTGATTAGTCTCTAACAAGTAGAATTAGCCATAAACATTTTCTTAGTTTAAATTTAATTTAGTCTAAATCGATATCTTTATTTGAAATTTTAATAGTAATCTGTAAGCTTTTATTTTGCTATTAAGAAAATACCACTTCTATTGCTTTAATTCAAGCCCATTCTTCGCTTTCAACACCATATAAATTTTTGGTGTAAAAAATAATTTTTTTATTTCATTAAGTAATACATTTATGAATTTGTTTATAAAGCTTTAACAAATATCTTCGATAGAAAGTAAGTAGTATAGTTAATTATTTTTTATTTCGTATTGTTTAATTATTTAATTTAAAAGCTTTTCATTTTTTAAAGATTGATTATGAATAACCACTTGCTTGCGGTCTTTCTTGCAGCGGTTCTCATTTTTGGATATTCCATAAAAATTTAAAATATTGTAATTGTTTGGTTTATTTTACTATTTTTATACGCTACAACAAAGTGTTGCTTTTCAATTTGAGCTTAGAAATTAATCCTTTTAACAATTTCTTTCAGTTTTTAAGCATCTGCTGCACCAGCATTTGTTAATTATTGCTCAACTTAGGTGATTAATGTGACTTAGAGTGTTTTATTGGCTTAAGGTTGATGTCGTATGCTGCTTTAATATTATTATCATTATTATTAATATTGCTTTCTAAATTTCAGAAGGATAATCTGAAATGAAATATACTTTGATTGGTTGTCTTTTTAAATAGCAATTTTAGTTTGTGCCAATATTTCTGTGATTTTTGTTGGATTAAAATGCTTTTCAAACTTTAATTGTACAACATTGTAAATATTTTTGAATTTTGATATTTATTTAATATTAAAAACGTTTAATTTGGTTTTTCTTAATGTTTATTGTTCACATATATTTTTGATCTGTTTTATTTTCTTTATATTTGTTTTCTTTATTTTGTAATCTCATTTATCATACTATAAAGATTATATAAACAAGTTTTTTTTGGAAAAAAATTTTATCAAATCTCCAATTTAAGTTTAATTTACATTTTTGGTAGGGCATTAAAATTTGAAAGCATCTTTGTATTAAATTTTTCAAATATTATATTTTTTTTTGTCAAATACATTAATTCAAGTCAATTAATTATTGTATTTTATTTTATATAATGTCTTCTAAATCTTTTATTCATAAAATTGAATGATTTTTTGAAAATTAAAATTTACTCTCCGATTCATAAGAATTTATTAGATTTTATCACTATATGGCAGAATGTAATTTTATCTGAGTAAAATTTTTTTTAACAAGGTCTCAAAAAGTAATTAGCTGTTTTTGCTATAGAAACTTGTTTTTTTTTGAATGTTTTTATACATCTCGAATTGCTCGCTGTCCATTAGTTTAATTTTATGTTCGTTACCTTATATAAATAGTTGTTTTAAAATAAGTTTTAATTTTTTTATTTTGCTATAATCTGTTCAATGGCATTTCATATGTCAAATTCAATTTGAACGTTATAATCAATTTACACTTTGCATGTGATTAATTCAGCATAAAGGCGCAAAAGTATAGGATTCTTGTGGCATTTAAATATTTATTTTTGTATATTAACTGTGACGAATAGAAAATTGACAAACTCAATTCTGTTAATTTATATGAAATTTGTTTAACTTTATTTTTTTATTATTTTTTTTATTAATTTTAAGCTTAAATTTTTTAATTGGTATTTTTAATAGTAATTTAAATTTAATAGAGAATTTGATTACATTATCCGTATTATTATGCAATGTATTAGTATCTTTTAATATGTTGTCTTTTCACCCAAATAAAATTAATATAAATTGTAAAATCTTTATGGGATAAAAATACAAACCCTTCTAACGGTTCTCTTTTATTAGTATTGGATATTTAAAGTTAATAATAATTTCAATGTATTAAATGTTGCTGTCGGTCGTTATTTCATCATTTTTATCTAAGTATACAATAGTAAATCAGGAGAACGGAGCTTTGCTTATCACATGCTTAACATTAAATTATTTTTTTGCTAATCCGACTACAATTTTTAGAAAATTTTAATCCTTCAAACTGCATTTTTATTTTTGCCGTGACTCACTGACCCATTAGAATGCGTATTTTAATAACTAATCTTCCAAATTGCGGATAATGTCGAGGTGCTACATTCATATTATTATCGGTCAGATTTAAATTTCCGCTTCGTCTCGCTTTTTGCATTATGTTTCAAGTGCGATTTGTATAAATTTGTCTTTCTTTAATTGTGCATGTGTTTTCAGTTTCTTTAATTTCCAAAAACAATTATATTTTCGGCTAAATTTTTGGCAACTTAAATAAACTAAAATTAAATCCAAATTGTCGCAATAGATGTTTAAAAAAAATGGTATAACAAAGTTTTGTCTCAATTCTTAAATATAGAATTTCTTATAATATATTGCATGGTCGGCTCTGTTCTCGTGGAAATTTCCATTGATCAAAGTAAGATCTCGTAATCGTGCCCTGCTCTTTTAGATAAGAAAGGAAGACAAGGATGATTAATCTTATTTTAATTTTAATTTTTTACCTCTGCTCAGTAACTTATGGTAATTAATTCGCATATCACTAAACATTTGTGGATACTGATTTGGCTGACCAACAATTAATTCCTTATTTTATCAATGAGATAAATTTATCGAAAAACACTCCTTATCTTTTATTAGGTAGCTTTCTTTTGTCTATTTAAATAAAGCATTTATATTGTGTTTTTTTATTTCTCAAAATTATTTCATTTTTTTATTTCTCAAAATTATTTCATTTTCATTTGGGTAATCTTAGAGACATTTCTTGATTTTGGTTTGCTAGTTATTTTTATTTTCAAATTGCAATTGATTATATAATTTATTTTATATTTCATTTATATGAAAACAAATTTAGACTATATTTTGTTTTGCTTTTTTAATATTTTTCCTATATTTACTTAACTTAATTTATTAAGTGTTCTAGTGACTGAGTTGAGATTGCCGAAACTTGAACCATCTCTGGGCCAGTACCAATAACTATTAATTTTAGATGTTACTGAAGTTTCGGATAATTATTGTCCTTTCTTTGACGTTAATTTTTATTTACATTTGGCCTTTAAGTTAAGCTTTATTAACAATTAATCAAAAGTAATCATAAAAGAGTGTTTTGATACAATTGAGGGATTAGTGAATGCGCTGTGCGTTTTTATTATAACAAATTATTATTTAGTTATCAGCCAAATAAGACAACTTTAATAATTTTATAATAGTTTAGTACAGTATGAGTGACACAGTTAATGCTCTATTATAATTTATCAATATCGTTTTATTTTCTAGTTAAAATTGGTTACCGTTCTTTGAAATACCTCTATATTTTGTCAATCAGGCATTATTGGCTAAATCAGTTACTTCATTTTAGGTTTTATGTGTGTCTTTAAAAAAAAATCTTGCACATTTACTCTCGAATTCTGCGAACTACATACACCTTGTATAATAGACCACTTAAGATTTTGAATGGGAGAAAATGTTAGATTTTTTCATTTGTTTTTATTAATTTTACAAATGTTATTACAATTCTTGCAGTTAATATCTTTATTTTGTAAAGCTATATTATATAAATTAGTAGCATAAATGTGTAAATTAAATTATCTACAGTGAAAATTTGAATAACTTCATTCAATTTTTCAAGATTTTTATAAGTTCAAATTTTCTTTTAAATTTATCAACTTCAAGATTGAATTAGAGTAGTCGATGATTTATTGGTTTATTAGTTTTAATTGTTTAAGCTTTTGATTTTATGTTGAAAGGATGTCGCAAAAAATATATCTATATTTGCGTGCATTTTATATAAAGAATGTATACCTATTCATCAGGTTTTTTGCATGTAATACTCAGTTGTTTTATTGCTTGTTGTTTTTTAATAATGATCTAATTACAATTAATACCAATGTCTATTTCGACTATAAAGAGGATTTGTTTAAGTCAAATAGTCATATTGGACACTTCTCTTTTTATTATTAGACAGAATTTGTATTTTTATACTTTGTTCTCCATCACCTCTCTTATTGTAATATATAATTTGATTCATGAAAAAGACTTTTTCTAAATTGTAATTTTTATGACTTATTTTTAAATTGTTAATTGCATAATTATATTTTCAATATTTTTGATTTTATTTGTACTTTTAATTAGACTTGGTAAAATTAAGAATTAAATATTTTCGATGCATAATAATTAGAGTTTTTTTTGTTTGGCTTTTTTTGATTTTGCTGATTTCTTCAAAACATTTACCTCAATGAATTTAATATTTTGGGATCATTACTCGTTACGCGATGTGTTATACCTGCTTTTTGGAAAAATTCATTACACCAATTTTATTTTTTTTATTCTAAAATTTATTAGAAATTTTTTGAAAATTGATGTAGCTCCCGACTTTGCTTGCTCACAACAGGCTATGTTTTCTGGGCTCTTAGCAGGTTATCAAATATATTTTGGTTTATTTTACTTTAAAAACTTAATTTAATTACATTTGGCTTTTATTCATTACTCTAAAAAACTGTAATTTTTAATTGAGTTATTATTTATTTTCTTAGAAGTGCTTTTATTTTTTAGTTTTCCATGAAATTTAGTTTATTTTAATTTATTTTTATCATAATGAAAATATAGTGATTACCATTTAAATTTCCATATCGTTTAGTTCTTAAGGCCCTTTGGACTCGTAGGCCCCTCCACCACCGCCCCTCTCCGCACGATCTGCGTCACGTTCATTTTTCTGCACACCTCTGCCTCCGCGATGGAAATTTTAAAATTTTATGCGACGTTAATGTATAAGAAATTATATACCTAGGGGCTCATTAATTGATATACAGCACACTTATAATTTTTTTTGAAGTGTAAATTTTTGTTGAATAATTTTCTAATTGCGAGTTTTTCTTTTTTTTTAATTTTTTGTTTATTTTATAAAAAGCTCGGATTTTATTGCTTTGTTGAATAATAAAGTTTCATAAACTCGTTCATTATTATATTGCATTTTTTTTTGCCATCGAACTTCTTTATTTTCCAAATAATTCTTTTACTTAAATAAAACATGATTTAGAAATCCTTTTTGCTGCTAGATGAATTAGGGATTTTTTTCTCCGAGAACCATAAAAAAATTCATTAAGAGTATTTTTTATTAATTTATAGCAAGATATTTTAATGGATCATTGTAGACTCGGTTGTAATTTTTATCATATAGAATTGATATCAATTTTTTTGTATTGAAAAATTGGTTTAAAATTTTCTATCGAGCTGTGCTATAACGCGTTTACTTTGAGTAACATTTTTTTTGTTGATGGTTTTTTAAGTAATTTAATTATTTGTTTTTATAAAAACAACTTTGGTATTGAAAAGTAAATAATTAAATTCGGATTTATCTAATTAGCATTAGTTTTTTTGTATATTTTCAGCCACAAATTTTTTTTTAATCATTATAAAACTATTTCATTTGTCAATGTTCTTTTAATCGATTTAAATTATTTTATTTTCTCAATTAATATGATTTAGATATGCTTCTTGTTTTTTCGTAAAAAGTTTATTTTTAGAATTATTTTGAATAATTATATTTACATATTTGCCGTTACATTATTATGTTGTTTTTTATTATTTTGTTTAGTCATAAATGCTATTTGAAATTATATTCATTTTTTTTTGTTCACAACAATTATTTGGTAGTATAACATGAATTTCTGCTCATAAATATAATTCACTAATTCGTACGCAAGGTTGAGAAAGTGGAGAATTTCCGCGTGGAGAATTTATTATTAGTTTTTTAATTTTTGTCATTATGTAACTTTTATGGTATTCATTTTATTAATAGATATTTTTTTATTGTCGTTTTTTCGTATTTTTTGCGTTGTCGAGAATTAATGTTTGGTATAGCTTTCGAAGTAACTGTATTTTCATAAAAATATTTTGTAATTTTATCTACAATTAAATGTTTATTTGCACAATTAAGAAATTTCTTTTGTACAATTATTGTAATCTTAATTTATATCGTAAATACTTTACTTTATATTTTCTTTATTAATACATAAAATATATTTTCAATGATTATTTTTTATTCTTATTTAATATTCTCTTTTTGTTCAATTATTAACAGATTTTAATTGTTTTTAAGGTGTCTTTTTTATTTTCTATTTGATTTTTAAGGTTTGTATAACACAAAATCTGGCATTTATGCTTTGAGCCTGTAATATCTTATAATTGTATTATGCAATAAAGTTTTCAAACTTTATTTTTTATATCCTTTCAGGATTGAATTTTTTATCTGTTATCTGACTATTATCGAACCTGTTGAAGTAAAGTTTGCAATAAATGATCTAAAAGTTATGTCGCCATTGAATATGCTTTTTATTTTTATTTTAATTCTTGAAATATTTTTAATTTTTTTTTAAACTCTAATTATTTTTGTTTATTTTTACTTGAATTAACTTGCAAAATTTTACGTTATTCTTTTAATTAATTTATCTTCTAAATCTTCTTTACTCATATAATTTTTTAAATAAATTAAATATAGTGTTTTCAATAATTTAATTTTTTTATCGTTACTTTTGCGTATGTGATAGCTTTTTCTCGTTATTTATCTAAAAAACAATGTCATTTACTTATACTCTTGAAAAGTCAACGCGTCCTCTTAGGCTTTGTTTACTACCTGCAAGAAAGTAGCTGGTTCATCTTTATTGGAAAGTAATAAATATTTTCATTTCATGAGGCAAGTAAAATTGGATTTTATAAATCGAATATCATATGTTGTCATTTGAACGCTCCAAGGCATGCATGATAAAATAAATATTTTCTGCTCGTATTTGGTTTAAAATTTTATTTTATGGTTAATAAAATTTTCTTTATTACTGGCAAATGTTACTAATGAACTAAATCACATTTTTTGGTTATATGTATTTAATCCTTTGTATTAAATTTGGTAAACCTTGAGTTTAAACTGACATGGTTGCCGACAGAAGCAATAAAACAAATTTTATTGATTAAATTTCGGAATTCTCTATTATAAACAATGCAAAAAAGTTAATCTTTAATTATTTATTAAAAAATTATGTTTTTTATACAATTTCACATTTTTAGAATATTTATTTATTTATTGTAAAACACACGAATCATGAAAATTTTATTTCCATATATTTGGGTACGTTTCTGCAACATTGACCATATTCTCTTTATGCAAACAATTGATTATCAATTTTTAATTGGCAATATAAACTATGCAGCGATGGCCAATAGACGAAGTCATTCCTTTTGATGCACGGTCAAATAAATGTTAAAATGAATTAGTAATATGTATATTGTATTTCAAAATTTTATTATTATTTGTTTTTTCATATTTGATAATATCTTTCAGTAAATTTACGCTTCTATGAATTTTTGCACCTAGATATGTTGATTCATTTAATTATTGAATTTCGGTTTTTATTATTTATTAATGCTGCTATGAAGAACCACCAGTGGAACTCGTTACTGTCCGTAAGTTCATTTGAATTATATATTGTACTAATGACACGGACACTCTAACTAAATTTTCTATGTTAGTCAATATCTAAAAATAATTACTGAGATATTTTCATGGTTCCGATCAATTATTACATCTTTTTAATTTAATGCTTTACTTCATTTCAAACTATTTAAAGTCCTCCAATTCATACTGCACGCCTTCAGCTTCAACTGTAAGCTGTATTCCATCAGTTAAAAAAATACAATTTAGTAATTACATTGTATTTATTTATATATCTTTTTTTTTTTGGTTAAAAGATAGTATTAGTTTTGGTGCTATTTTCGAGTCTTTCGTTTTAATTTAGCTTTATTTAGTAAAAGTGGTTATAAAAATTTTGCAGAGATGCTTTATTTTCATGAAGCTACTGCATGGGGATGACGCCCTGCTCTAAGTATCTTATTTTAATTTCTATCATTTGTGCAATAATACCTTTTTTATATAAACTAAATTAATTTTTTCTTATTATGCTTTAATTTGGAGTCGGCAATTTCAACACACTGAATCCAATAAAATAAAAAATTATTTTGTATATTTTGTTACGATTTCTTCAATAAATTCCAATTTTTACAAAATGAGCTGCCTGAGCGACCATTGCCGTCCTATATGGGTGTATTGTAATCTTTATTTTTAAATTTAGTTAAATACCTAAGCAATGAGCTTTAATTTATTTTTATTAAATTATGTATTTGCTACTTTTTTGAAGCCAATAGAATTTGGTAATTTTTATAGTTCCCATCTCCATTAATTAAATTACACCATATAAAAACATATTATTATCTATATGTTGATTTTTAATCATCAAATAATAATTATTTGAGATTTTTTTGGTTTTCTTTTTTCGGAAGATTATTTTAAAATTTTTTCTTTTAATTAAGGAATGAAAATGAGAGTATGAAAAGGTAAAGATTTTTCTACTTTATTGATCAGTTATAAAGTTAAAACACCTATTTATTTTTTATTGTTATATTTACGTAAGTTTTTATGCAAAAGGTTTAATAAGTTGGTTATTGCGTTTTAATTTTCAGTAAATTACAATATTTAAGCAATGAGCCTTAATTTATTTTATTAGTTGTCAAGGTTTGTTTGGTGAGAGATTTCAATTACGAATTAAATTTGAATTGTTATGTTTCATGCATCAATTTATTTCTTGGAATCAATCTATGTTATTGAATTAGCATTTTTCTCGTTATAAATAAAGATATTTGTTTTTTCCGTTGTAATCCAAAGTTGTTATTTTTGATTTATGATGCCTATAAATAATTATTTTATTTCAGAGTGAATTTTTTTTATTCTTTACAAAATTTATTTTATGGCTTTTATTTCAATTTTTAGAATTTTATTTGAGAAAATACTAAATTGCTCAAATAACTTGTTGTCTTCTGACTTTGTTAAATTAAATGCAATATATGCTTCAAAACAACATTTTTAAATTTTTTTTTACTTTTAATGTCAAAATTTTATTTTTGCCCATTGAAATATCCTATTAAGGAATGATTTGATATTATACTTCATTTTTTATTGCTTAATTGTTTAGGAAACAATTATGTATTTTAAATTCCAGCTGCTCGTGTCACCTGTTTTATTTATTGTAAATTTATTCTTATTGCATAATATAGACGCATTTATTATTCCTTTTTTGTTGTTGAATTCGTCACACCTCAGGTTACATCCTTGTCTTCTTCTGCAGCAACGGCCTTCTTCTTTTCAGCCACGCGGGCCACCGTGCTTCTTCGTGATTACTTGCTATTCCAATATCGTGATCCAAATAATCTCCAAATAGATGTTATTCTGTTTATTTGTGTGTTTGTTCACTCATCAATTAATTTAGGATTTTACTAAATTCACTTTTTTGAGATTTTTTTTGAATTTTAGTAACTTTTTAAGATATACAAATAATTTTTATTAATAAACAATAAATTTTGAAAATGTTTTTTGATATAGGCTTTTTTTGTGTTCGGTTAGGCGACCTTTTTAATTTTTGGGGTTTTTAGTGCTCATTTCTTTTTGTTGGCGGGCAGTGGCGGGTTGAAATAAAATGCTGCAAGTTGATAGAGAATGATACCCATTTTATAATTTTCATCTAATAGTATGTTTAACAAATTTTCCAATTGTAAATTTTATGAATTTGGTCTCTTATTGTCATTAAATAAAAAAAATTAATGCAGATTTTGCGAATTGAATTTTTGTCGATTGCCGCTTCAATCGTATTCGCAAGAGTTTTTGACAACTTCCACTAAGAATTGATACCTTGATTTTCTCCCTATCAATATTAATTTAATTTTCAGAATCTTAATCTGTTTATTTAATGTTGCGAAGCCCGCTTTAAACTTTATAACGAATCCAATATTGATGAGGGCGGAGTCGTTGTTTCCTTTATGCGCAGAATGTAAAATCCGCTCATAACATTAGCTAAATATTTTTATTATTTTTCATTTTAAATATTAGATTTACATGTATCTTTTAATTTTATGGAAATCGTCGCTTACTTATTAAATGAGTGTAAATAAGCGCTTACGTAATTATTTCTCTGATAGTCATTAAAACTCATGTTAATAACAAAAAATGTAAATAGAATACCGGAAAATATTTTAATGACGGTGATGTTTGTATTCCGACTGATTTTCATCCGAATTCGTGTTATAAATTTTAGTGTCTTGTTTATATAATTTTTAATTTCACCTGTATATTAAGTTATTATTTTAATGTTAATATGCAAAGGATATGTTTTTACATAATTTTTTGTAAGGACGGAAGGCTTTTACTGTGCAGAATACGAAAGAAATTAAAAAATAATTATTTTCAAAATTTTTTTTACTTTATTAATATTTTCTCATAAATATAGCGAGACGTTTCATCTTTCTCTAATTTATAAGAGCATTGATTTTAACAATTTCTAACATTTATAAATAAAATGCATTTTATTTTAAGTTTGTTTACATGAATAGTTTCTATTTTTATGGCTATAAAATTTTGTATATTTTTAATTAGCCATGGTTTCCAAATTGTGCTCACCTCAGTCAGTATTCGTACCAGACTTCATGAAGACGATAGAATGGTGCAAAGCTTGTTGATGTGACATGTAATCGTTATAACATGATAACCTCGTGTGCGTTGTAGTACATGGTCAAATCGCAGAAAATTTATTATAACAAAACATTAAATTTTTAATTTGCTCATTTTTGATAATTAATCATTTTTTTCGATGATGTTTTCTTCCAACCGATTCTTTCTGTAGTTTAGTGTTCTAATTTTTTTTAATGTCCTTTATGTAATTATTTAATTTTCAGTAGATTCATTTGCATATTTTTTTTAATCTTTTAATTGCATTTTTTTGTCAGTGATCAATTTAGATTATATTTACTTAAATGTTGAGTGCTTATTCAAGTAATAATATATATTCCAACATAAATTTAAGAAGTGTTGCCATATGCAAGCACCCATTTGGTCTTTAAAATTTGCTTTAGTCTCTTTATCTAAAATGTTATTTTCCACCTTTATCATGTGGCATGTTTTTTTAAAATCCAAATATATTTAAAAATATAAACCAAACTTTATTTTGTCTCACTTGTCATATTTAACTTATGTGATGCTGCTTGCTTTAAGTTTCTTTAAAAATTAATATGATGCATCTAGTTAAGCTAAAGAATTAAAACCATTGAGGTAATTTATTTCAAATGCGAATTCTATTATCTTTCTTACTTTTTTTATTTATTTTTTCTTATAGTCAGCATTTATTTTTCTCATAATTCATTATATTGGATTAACTTTTATTAAAATTCTGTACACAAACTTGCAGATTTTTTCTCAGACAGACAGTCAAAAAATTTGAGAATTCAAGCGTCCCCAGTGCTCAAAGTCGGTCGCCGGTTGAATCCTGAAATTTTGGTAATTAATTGAAAGGTTGTTCTGTAATGATTTTAAACAGTTCTAATTATTAACTGGTTGCTCTAGATATTGATAAATTTTTGGGGTTTGATTTGGTAATGTCCTCAAATCATTTGAAATATTTTTTGATTTTTTAACGACGTATATAGAATTTATCAGTTTTTATTTTTATATCTACAACAAATTACTTTTGCAACTTAAATAGGATGTTTTATTTTTTTATATAAACTGGTGACATAATTAAATGTAATTTGTTAATTTTGGTTTGGTTAGAAGTTAACTACTTTTACAGATTGTTGTTATTTATTAAATAGTCTAGATGCGACTTGTTTTATCATTCCAAGGCGAAACTCAATTATTATATTTGAATTTCTTATATTCAATTTTAATATTTAATATTTTACATTTCAGAAGATCACTTGGTTGTTATTTAATATGAAAATTTTAATTTCTTGGCTTGAACTTGCGTTTTCGCGACATTACTGTTGAAGATCATCGAACGCTTCTTTTCGAAGTTAAGTTTCACAATTAATCGTTTAAAACAAATTCACAATTCTTTATATATTCTTTAAAATACTTATTTTTTTAATAATGTTGAGCGAGATGAATCTAATACTTTCGGGAAAAGCGGCGCCGCTTTCTCTTCGGTTTCTTTGATTCTCAAATAATTTCAGATTCTCAAACGTATTAAATTTCCAACCGAAATGTTATTTTTTATTATAGATCATATGGTGTCTATCTTTTATGTTTAATTATTTTTATATCATTTCTGATAATTATTTTATTATTAAAGAAAGTGCTTTTGCAGTTGGAATATTTTTAAAATTAAAACTCTCATAATTGTCTTCTTAAGTATTGCAAATCTTTTAAGATTAGACGGAAAATTTAATGCCATTTTTTCAATTTAGAAGACAAATAATTATCTAGTTTAATTTTTTTTTTAAGATTCGTCAGTCATATCTTTTCATGCAAAAAATCTCACAATCATTAAATTGGTAATTGGAAAAGTTTTTTTTTGCTCCTTGTATCATCGACTGCTTAACTTAAGATTTTTTGTGGCGATGGAAATATTTCCTTTATGTTTTTTGTAATTATGTAGCCGATATTTCCATCAGATAATTGTATTTGTTGAATTATTATTTCTTGCGTATTAAAATGGTGCCGTTCCCTCATGGCAAAAAGCATTCCAATAGTACGTGCAAGTTTTAAAATATTTTACTTTTTTAATTGCGTTATGAATAAGTCTTTAAATGGGAATATAGAAAAATTTAATTTTTATTGCAACTAGAAGCATAAATTTCTGATCTCATGCACTGTATTTCGTTTACTTGCCTTGCGTCCATTAGAGCACACTTATCCAGTATGTGCCGGTAATTTAATTTTTTAAATGTTTTTTCTACTTTTAATGAATCATTTAAATATAAATTTTTAGTACAATTGTAGATCGCTCCACACTATACCACTTTATCTCAACGATTTATTTTATAAAATAATGCAAACTTAAAAACAATTACCCGCCTTTATGTCACATTGTGCGGTGTCTGTATATATGATAATTTAAAAAATTTAGAATTATTACTTTTATTCTAATATTACATCGTAAATAATTTAATTTAGAAGCATATATATATTTTTTTCAGAAGTTAAACCATTACTTTTAGAATTTAACGAGATAATTTTTTTTCAATTATGCAAGTGCGTAAGAACATAATAGAATGATTATTTTCTTTATTATGGCGTTCCTGAGTTTCATCTGATTTATTTTTAATCTTTCTTGTTAACATTTTAATGCTTTTTATGATAATATACAGTAATTGCTTTAAATCAATTTTTAATAAGTATTTAGGTTACTTTTTTAAGGTCATATAGAATTAGAACGTTTATTTTTTCCTTTAATTTTATTAGAATATTATTCATTTTTTCATTTCTTTATTTAAATATTTTAAAACGAAAGTAGCAGTGTAGACTCATCCAGTGCACCAGTATATGCAGTGAGTTTGTCAACGAGATATTGATCTATTAATTCCTTCAATATGTCGTTTAATAATTAAAGTTTTATGAAATGCCTAAGTTGTTTATGAGTAATATTACTTATTTATTTAGGGATTCCTTGATATATTCAGTTTTCTATTTTTCATTATACTAGAATTTATTTTTGTTTGATTTTTTTAAATTTATATTATTTGTAAAAAACTTTTATTTTTTAATTAAAATTCTTGTAAAAGCAGATAAACTTTTAAAAATTGCATTATATTTTACTGCCGAGCTCAATCAATTTTTATAACATTATCTGCTGCCTAATCATAAGATGAACAAGCACCATTTGATATGAATTTATTTGTTTAAGTAAAATTAATTATGGTATTCCATTAATGTATTTTACAAATTTTAGCTACATAAAGATGGTGCTGATATTTAATGTTTTCTTATTAAATAAATACTGTCTTCAATAAATACTTTTTATTGTTGAAATTTTGCATCAAAATTATTTTTTAATTTAATCTATTTAAACAAATTTAGTCATTTGTTGTTATTAATATTATTAAGGATTTTAGATATTAATTAAAAACATTTTGTTTGTTTTAATTTTTTTGTAAGGATAGTTGTCGTAATTTATTAAGACCGAGAAGCTATAATGTTTAGTAATGTAACGGCATAAATACTTTTTTCATATTATGGTGTTTTTTAATTTACATTATTTACTTTATTATCTTAAATATTGCAATTATTTATGATATTGTTTAAAAAAAGTAAAAGAACACACTGAATTTTTTTGAAGCATGACAGAATTTTTCGCCACAAAATAGGGTAATTTATTAATTCAAAATAAGAAAATTGATTATAATTATAACAGTTTTTATTGTCATCGGCTAATCATGATTTGATTAGTTGTACTGTAATTTTTTTTTGTATTTGATGGAAAAAATTATTTGCCATCTCCCAAAATATACTCTTCTTTTATAATATTTGATTTTTGATTATTTTAAAAAATTATTCAGTTATTAAATTTAGAAATATTCATTTTATTATTTAAATTGTTCATCTTTTTTATTGTAAAAAAAACTTCAATTTCCATTAATTGTAAAAATCTTTATATAGTAATCCTTTTTTCACAAAGTTATTCATTATTTCGTCTATCGGCTAAAAGAATGCTCTTATTTTCATTTTTGAAGATCTCCACAAGCTTTTTTTGCACCTTATGATGAAGGTTTTGCAGTACGATTACGATTTTTTTGCTCAAATACTCTTATAATGCATGTTTGTTTTTATTTCGAAATGATTTTAAAGAAGGTTTATTTGGATTGATACTTTTTTTGTTAGTGATGGTTTTAAGTTTGACGATATTATTGCATCGTCTTGCTATATTACAAGGACTTAAGTTGAATTTTCACAAAAAATATTTATTAACCGTTACAATTTATTTCATGAATTTATTATTTAATTTCCAATGACAGTAACATTTGTAACAGTTAGGTTAATTTTTTAATTATTATTATTGTATATTTATTTTTAATATAATGTTTAATTCTTCTAAATAAAGATTTTTTGAAATAAATTTTTAAATTTTATGTAGCTTAACGCATTTATATATAGTTCACGACTATTTTTATTATATTGTAAATATTCTTTTTTTTAACTTGAAAAGGAATTTAAGTACTGTTTTAATTCAAAACTTGTTAAAAGCTATGATTTTTGAATAGAATAATGTACCTTTTAAAATTGATATTTCAGTTCCAACCTGGTAAATTATTTGAATTGGTTTTTCCATCCTCTAACATAATTATAAGTATATGGCTGAGTAAAATTCTATATTTTCATTAGATCATTTATTAATTTTAACATAAGGATTAGTCCTTTTACAGTTTAAACTTTAATAATGATGAATTATCGTTTTAGTTAGCTTGGAAAAAAATCATTTCAAGCATTTTGTTTATTTTTTGATCTCTATATTCTTGGTATTTAATATTTAAAAAATTTTTTTTTTTTGATTTTATAATTCGATTTTTTTAGTTAATAAGATGTATTCTTTAAATCCCGCGTTATTTCACTTTTTCTAAAAGGCAATTATATTCCGAATTTGGTTTTATGTGACATATTGTGCAAAATGTTTTTTTCTTTGTTGTACCAATTTCATGCCCAATGCATGAAGAGTGAATTTTTTATTAGTTTTTCTTTATATTTCTGACCATATTTATATTTAAGGTTTTTGTCATACCCTGTTATTTGTTATCTTTAAAATAAGCAAATTCCGAGTTTAAATATTTTGCAAAAGATAACATTTATTGATTGTCAAATAAATATCCTTTATCTTATTTGTATTTATAATTAACAAATTTGACCTCAGTGTTGGCATATAAGAAATACACTAATATAATTTCTTTTTTTTTTAATTTTCATTAAGCTTCAGTTTTTTTTTTTAATCCACTGGTTACAGTTTTAATTATTTAATTTTGCGGCTTACTGAGTCGTGTTAAATAAAATATCTATTTATTTACACATTATTTTTAATGCTTTATTAGTTTCGTACATTATTTTTTAATCCATATCAAATTAATAATGATTACTTCATATATTTAATGCACATTGCATATACAGTTGTCTAAATAAATCCTTTCTTACAATTTTCATCCATAATTTTTTCATACAATATTATTTTTTGAAATTACGCCCAATAAAATAAGCAGTGTCTCAAGTACGTCGTTTCCTTAAAATATTTTTATCACAATTGAGTAATTATTATTTTTTCAAGCAATACTGTCTTGTCTATTTGCAGGTGAATCCATTCAATGTCCTTATGAATTAATTGGCTAACAAAATATTATTTTTAGCCAGATTTAGTCGATCCAACAATCTTCAAAGTTAAGCCGTGTTTAGAGTTATTTTTTATTTAGCATCACCTTCTTCATTTGCTGGTGTAATAGATGAATTATCTTAATTGGATCACTAATTTGTATGCTTGCATATTCTGAGTTGAGAAAGAAATTTATGGCACATGCATTTGTGCACGCTCCAGTGATTGGGTCCACAAAGTTTTATGTATTATGATATTATTCTTATTTTTAGAAATTTTTTTGACAAACTTTTAATATTAACAGTGTATGTTGTAAGCATTTTTTATTTTTGAGTAAGCGTAATGAAAATTTAGAATATGGAAGTACATAATTGACCCTTATTTTTCCAAGTATAACAATTTGTTTATCAGTTTTTTTGTTATATGCCTCCTTTTTATTTCAATCTGGACATTTATCCTTTTTTAATAAAACTTTAGCTGATTGTCTTTAAGACAAAAAGGTCTTATTTGTTATTTTAACTATTTTTAATATATTATTTATTATTTTTTGCACAATATTTGTATCAATTAAGTATTTAAGGCAATTATTAAAAAAAGATAATTAATACAAATTTTAATTCGAAAGGTACACTTATTTTTTATTTAATCATTATTATTTCTACATCTCAATTTAGGCTCAAGTAACTCCAAACCCGAGTAAAATTGAATACCATTATTTAAATTTGATTTTTATTTTACGAAACAGCGGATTTTGTTTTTGTTAATTTACAAGTTTTTATTTAATTTCAAATGATTTTATTTGTGACATTTTTAAGCAGCCCATATAAATGCCTGAAGGATATTTTTAATAATATAGTGAATTTATGATTAATTGCTTATTTTCTACTACCTATTTGTTGAAAATATTTTAAGCCATTTGCCCAATCACTTTCTTTGTATTATTTTAATTAAATCATGATCATGTGCGTCCTAATTGGTCAATCTGATGTTGAGAGCATTTCTTTTAAGTTGACAAATAAGTACTTTATTTGTTTTTTAGAATTTTTTTAATGCGTCGAATTATCTTTATTGAATTATCAAAAAGAAATCATTTTTTTTCATTTTTTTCAATAATAATTGTGTCATGATTTGGGTAGGCTAACACTGAAAAGTTTTTATAATTGTGGTAAAACTCTTTGCTTTTTAATTTAAAAATATTTTTAGAATTATTTAAAATTGCAATAAATTTTTATTTCTTGTCGTACTATTAGCGCTTCATTTGAATCAACAATTATCTGTGGTAATTAATATTGGGTTCGAATGTGGTTTTATTATCCTATAATGATATTTTTTATTGTTAATGTTTCATTTTATTGGTTTTAGACAACTTTATATTTATTTTAATTTATTTATCTGGCGATCTAGCGCAACGAGAATTATTTTTTATTATTTATGTCGAATATTCTTTTATTTATTTTTTCTAAAAAATGCTGTATTATATATTCTTCGTCCAATTATTTTTATGTAACCATCGTTTTTTCCATCTAACAATATCACGCTAAATTAACTAATTTATTATCGTTAAACATTTATAATATTCCAACATATTTATTCTTATATTTAATTTTTTGTTTTATTTGAATTTTTTAACTGATAATCACAAATGGGTTTTACGTTAATTTTGTTATATATTACATATAAGAATGGTTCGATAACAGTTTTAGATTCTTCAATCTATTATATTATGGTTTCAAAATTTAATCTGTTTCAATTTCAAATTTTAATTATTTTAACATATGAATTGTGCGTCAGGGGCTGAAATTAAGCAATGTGAAAATTATTATGTAGATCTAAAAGCCTTATTTAAACTTGCTTCCTGTTCGCGGCGGCGGCGACGGGAGGGTCCACCTTTTATCAACTCTAAATGCCATTTTTAAAAATAGTTTTATTAATATTTTGGTTAAGTTTTTAATTTAAATGGCACGATTTCTAGTACCAGCAAAATATTCAACTTTCAAATAAAATACCAAATATTGCATTAATTTTAATATTATAATTTCAGCTTTATTTGCTACAATAATCGCAATTATTTTTTAAATTGGTTGTTTATAAATGACTTCGATCAGATTCCCGTCTGGCGATGAGCGCCGCGGGTTTCGAAAGTCTTAATCCACATTGCCGTTAATGCATCTACTTCATAAATTAAATACAATTTTAAATATAATTTGGACTAATTATGTTGATAGGTTTTCATCCATGTTAGTTGGTAATTCAGCAATAAATTATTTGAGTTATATGATTTCAAATTTTAATTTTTTTAAAGTATTTAGAGCTTTTTTATTTGACTTTGTAGTCCCCGTGTCAATTTTTTGTTTATTGTATATATTTCAAGTGAGCTTATTTTTTGCATGCTTTTATAAGATCAAATTTTTATTTTATTACGAATTATAAAAAGAATCAATAATATTATAAAATTAAAATAAAAAATTCAACCGTGAGATGGCTTATTTATTTAATTTGTAATTTACAATGTTTCTTCAATAAATTAGCCTTAATGCTTTCAACACTTCGGTACGGATTTACATCATCTTACAATTTATATTATTTATTTTTGCATATTATTATTATCAGCTTGATTGCATATTGTTATAATATTATCAATTTGAGAAGTTTTTTAGTATTAATTTTGGTTGATTGATTTCTTAGTGTCATATCTTCAATTTATCAGTAAGCGCTTATTTAATTAAGATTTTTGCTTAAAGTTTTTAATACACTTCTCTTTAATGAAGTTTTTAATGTTATTTAGAAAAAGCGTTGAAAATAGCTTTTTTTTATTAAATACTTTATTTAATGCTTTTATTTTGATTTGCGTTGAGATTAATTTGCAGTTTGCTTATGCAAAAATATTTTCTTCAATTTATGCAGAATAAAAATATGCTTTTATTACTCTTGTATAAATATAGAGAATCTTTTACCTAAATTACTTTAAGCCCCTCGTACATGGAAGCCACCCGCATGGGGGCAGCCGCGGCATGTCGAAAACCTATATTAAATAAGATTTTTTCAGTTTAATGCCTTGCGATATTTGAACAATTGTAAAATTGGCTTTTAATATTGAAGAATTAATTTTAATTATTAATATTTTTAAATTTTTTTGAAAATCAATATTTAATAATGTTACACTGTTTCTGCTTTTGAAGATGGCTCGTCTGGGGCTTTGAGTTTTTTTTATAATTAAGATGTAAAATTCTATGGACAGATATCAGGAATTCAGAATTTTACCAACTTTAGTATGAGTAGTAGTTCTTAATTTGAATGTACTGGCCCTGTAATCTTTCTGACCTTTTTTAATTTCAATAATTATTAGCATAAATAAGTTGTCATATATCAATTTTTTAGATTGTGCACTAACCGTTAAATGCATTTAGCTTCGGTAATTTATTTTCTTTACAAGTGTTTTTTTATTGTTTTAATTAAAAGCAAAAAATGACTTTTAATATTTATTTTCTTTTGAACTTTTTGTAGATTTATTAGTAAAGTGCCATTGACAGGATTATGCTTGGCCAGCCATTGGATTTTTGTATAGTTCATGTAATTGTAATAACAGAACACGTACTTGGTAGTTTCGTAAAAACCAGTTTTAATTAGCTGTTTGAATTGCTTTCATTAACAATTTTTTCTTTATTCATAGTTTTTTTATGGTAAAGAGATGTTCCATTCACTTTCATATCCATTTTTTGAGGTTAATTATTTTTACACGCCATTTTCTTCAATTCTCGTGATCTTGTCCTTTTTGAAATACTTTGAATGTCTTTTATTTCTTCAATTCCTATTCATTTATACCGTTTTTTGATTCTAAGATTCTTATTAAAGTTTATATTTTTTTGCTTTTTTTTTGACGATAATTTTTTTACTGTTGTGTCCGCTGTGTTCCACTACATTGTTGACTCATTGCAGGGCAGTGTGCCCGTAGGAAAATTCTGTGGTAAAATTCTGAAGCGCATCTTGGCTTCTGCAATTTATGAAATTTTTATTTATCATTTAATTCCAATTTCGCTCATATAGCACAAATAGTTTTGAAATTAAATTCCAATAAATTAAAGAAATTGTTGAATTTTCATGCTTTGTTTTATCTTTTTTGGTGATTCTTTTTTTCTTGCAAATGCGTTGTAAATTGTAATCACGCCGAATTCCTCATCCCATCAAACTGCAATGTTTTTGGAAATTTTAAATTTGTTTTTAAAAATGATATTATTTTTTTCTTACTCACAGAGGTAAAACAATTTTAAACTACGAATCTTCATCAATACAACTTAATGAAAGGAGTGGTTGCATCGTAAGAGTTAAATTTCAAAGTCCATTTTAAGAAATAAGTAAAATTAATTTTTTTTAAAGTTTTTTATTTGGGTTTGAATTATCTAGGCAGAGTATGCTGCTTTTTAAAATTAAAAATAATGCTCTGAATTGAAATCCATAAGGTGCCTGTTGCACTAATTTTGTTTAAATTACCTGAATTAGTGTTACTGATTTAGTCTAATTTGTGTGAATTGCAGTTTCATTAACAACTTGAGAGAATTTTGCCTTATGTATTGTTCAGATATTGCTAGTGCAAACTTCTATATATGTTCAGGATATGATTAAAAATATGAAATTTGACTAAATGATCCTGTCACAAGAGTAGTCTTTGTCTTACGTGAATCCGTTTGTATCTGCGTCTTTGGTAAATGTCATTGTTTAATAATATACTATTTCTTGTGCATTTGATTGTTTATTCTTCAACAACTTATCAAATATTTTTTGTTACACTGTGAAACCTCTTCCATTGCTGATTTTCATATTCATCGTATTTTTACATCTTTTTTTATTGAAACACTGACCGTAATCTGCAAAATAATACGACTGTTTTTTCAAATCATAGGTCGTAAAAACTATTTTCGAGCTTTACTCATTTTTTTGCAGCGACTACAATCTAAGTGGCCAAAGTAAGCGCGCTCGCCACAAAAAAAAACAATTTAACTAAATGGTACGAAATTCTAATTGTAAATGTTTTTTTTAAAGATTTTTTTTATTTTGACATTGTGATCCACGATATAGTTGCATTTATTAAAAAATAATTACTAAATAAATTTTATTTTAAAAGGTTTTTGTAATGAATGAACTGCTGTGCTCTTGCCAAAATCCTCATCTTTGATTAATTATTTTTCATTCCTCAACAGTTTGTGCTTCTCGGCTCAATGAAAATGTTGCAGTTGCATGAATGCAATTGCGCTGTATCTTCTCCAAAGTCTTGTAGCAATCATCGCATAAGTTTTAATAAGTTTTAGGCAGCAGTTATTCTGTTTCAATAAATAATTTGTTATATTATTGCTTTAAAATTTAAATATAAATTTCATTTGCTCTTTTTAAATATTTTTTTTTGTTTCGTCGGAACGAGAAGTTTAAAAAATTTCGTTGAAATGTTTATTCACTTTTTTCTTTGCACCTCTATTTTTTAACCCTTTAGACTTTATTCTATAAAATAACATAATCGTTTAAAATATGTTCCATCTTACACATAGACAAAAAATTTTATTTAATAATTATTTTGAATGTCATTTTGCTATCTTATATAATTTTGTTATGAATTGACAAATTTTGTGCCATCGCACTGTTTATTCTTAATTAATCTCTTGCTCTCGCAAAGTACTCGTTGCTGCCTTTTTAGTAGTCCTGATGCTTAAAAACAATTTTTATATTTACTTGTTATTTAAAATTGATCACGCGATTCGAGCAGAAAATTTAGTCTAATTAAGATATATATATTTCGATCATTTTTTCGTTTAATTGAATTGTTATTTATATAATTTATAATTAGTAATATTAAATTTAAAACAATATGCCTCTGCGCCCTACACTTTAATTACTAGATTTTGTTTTTTGTGTTTTTTACATTTATTTTTTTTTTGTGCAACAGGTTAATATTATATTTTCGACAAGCATAAAATTTTTTTATGTAATGTTTTACAAAGGATGTTTAAAATTTTTTTTGTTAATGAGCTAAGAATTTTGTAATTTGGGTTAATTGCTGCATTTGTCTTTGTGTCATTTTAATTTCAAATGTTAGCTATCATTTGCTTTTGGTTTTATTTCGATATCACTATTTTAAAAAAAGGTATGGAAAAAAAGCTGTTTACAAACTTTTAGCGCACCATGTATTATTGGTATTTTAATTTTATTGGTGCAATTGCTAGATGCTGGATTACCTTAAAAAATTGTTTATATTTATCATATCATATATATATAATTTTTATTGTCATTTTTTTGTATTTTAGTCTTTGGTAATTGCTTGGCCTGCATATTTTTTTATTACCGTAGTCATCCTCAGTTGGCTTAATTTAGATTTAATATCAGTATACTTATTAATTTAGGTCTAGTTTTTATCGCCTCCTCATACATTCCTTGTTGCCAAGCTCCTGAGGACAGAGGCAGTGGACGAGCTCATGCGCGAATAAAATAAATTCAATAATTATTTTTGTGCCAATGTTCTGTATCATTTTTTGTCCACAATTAAAATCATGAATTTTAATTTTCTTATCATACTGGTTTACCGTGTTGTAGCTAATATTACAAACTTTTAGCTGATCATTGAGCTTCTCTTGCCCGTCTTGAATTGGGTAAAACCTTAGAAAAAGTTTATTAAATATTTATTACGTATTAAAGTGCTATTTACCTATTTAAAAATTTTATTTTTTATTTGTAAGTCATTTTTAAAATTAGTAATTGGCCTCCTACTGTAATTGAATACAAATGCAGTGTATGTATTTGCAAATCGAGTGCCGCTCACATCTTCCACACAGCTTAGTCTCAAAAACTTCCACTAAAAATTGATTCTTTGATTTTTCCCTCTCAATATCAGTTTAATTTTTTAGAATCTTATAAAATTTTTATGAAAATTTAATCTATTATCAATTTATAAATTGTAAATTTATGTTCTAGAGATAATTTTTTATTTGATTATCCAAGTGTTTGAGTATTACACAAATCTAATTTTACATTCAGCTCTAATAGAGCTTGTTATTAACAACAATGCCTTGCACATTTTATCAATGGTAAATTAATTATTTAAATTAATTTCTTTTGTCTTTTGAAATTTGCAAGTTTATTATTCGAAATATAAATGTAAGTTTTCATTTAAAGTTTGAATTTAATTTTACTATTTACATACTCATCCTCAGCTTTGATCTGATCAAGAATGTAATGAAAATAAGCCGTATTACACTTAGAACTATTCATTTTTGAGCTCTCCTTTAGAGTTTTTAAATTTTTTTTTCTATTTTTTTAATATATACCTTCCAAGAAATTCATTTCTAATTTAACTGTTTTATTACGTACTGCCGTGAACCAAGTAAAATTATTTATTAGGGTTGCATTTTCAGTTGTTTATTTTTGAATTTGAACAGCTTTTTTGAAGAGAATTGGACCATGGAAGATAATTACTTTGGTTTGACTTATTCGCTTGTATTTTTTTTCTATAGTTGCTCGACATCATTATGATGAATATTTTAAGATTTTATTTTATTTCCACTTTAAATTTTTCTTAGGTTCTTATTTACTGCATTTTTATACTAGGTTTAAGTGTTTAATCTAATAATTATAATTTGATTTAGATCCGACTAAAGTTATAAATCTTGGTAATTTTTGTTTTTTCACAGTATTTTAAAAGTAATTGACTATATATATCATTAAAATATATATAAATTGGCACTTCTGATCCGGACCTTTCTTTGCTCTTTTCGGTGAACCTGATTTTTAATTTTAATTGTTTTCGCGAGGTCCTTTTTG
This sequence comes from Heterodera carotae, assembly GCA_024500135.1. NCBI lineage: Eukaryota > Metazoa > Nematoda > Chromadorea > Rhabditida > Heteroderidae > Heterodera > Heterodera carotae. The sequence continues at coordinate 27,284 of JAKKIK010000140.1, forward strand.
CGCACGGTCTTATTTTTATTATTCTTATAAAAAGATTATTGAAATAATAGGCTATAAATTTTTAATTTGACTCAAATTTCAATTTAAGTTTTAACTCGAGTTTCTCATTTGACAATTGAATCTTCAGAATTTTAATTGCAAACGTAAGACAATTAAATTCTTAATATAAATATGTCTTAAATCAGCTTTATTTATCGCGTTAGTTTTCGTTCTTTGGATCGTGCATTTAGAATTTTTCTATCTACATTTTATATGTACTTTTTTTAAGTATTTTAGTTTAATGAGTTTTCAGTTGAAGATTGCAAGTTTTGTCTTAGTAATTTTCTCTTTTTTATGTTTAAATATACGATAAGTCATAATTGTATCTGTTGTGGTCGCTGAAATGCCTGCTTTACATCTGCTCCTCCATGATTATCAATTTAAATTTTTTAATTTGTTTATCAATGAGCATTTAAATTAAAATTTGATCGAACACATGTACATTAATTCCCAGTTTGCGAAGGGAAGAGGTCGTTTCCGTTGTCGCCGTTCCCGTTGTATTCGATTCGTATTCTGGCGGTGTGGTATACCAAATTGCCAATCCTCAATATTTGTTATTATTACATTTCGTTTGTATGTATATTTGATTATATAATCGTTTACCTTTTTGTCAGTAAATTATTATTTAATGATTAAAATTAATAACCATTCAAAGCACTTGCTCCAAGCCTATTGCAATTCAAATTTTAATTAAATGTTATAATTTCATAAATAATTTTTAAACCGATATATTTATTTTAACAAGTTTATTAGCTCACCGGTTTAATTTATAAATTTTTTATATCAAATCTGATTAATAATTATCAAATAACAAATATTTGATTAGAAATTTAATTGTTTATCGACCTTCATAGTCTGGCAAAAATTATCAATTTATTTAATTGAAAAGTTTATTATATTTTTGCACTATCTTGTCTAAAATTTAAAAATGGTTATTCTTCTCATGTGTAAATTAAGGCAAGTTAACTTTATGTAATGCCAATTGAACAATTTTATATACGAATCTTTTTTCACTTGAAAAAAACTAATATTATTAATTTAGTAATTGATAGAGATTATTTGTCAGTCTCTCAAATTCTGAATTTTAACATTTTAAATTATGTGCGCATTCATTCTATGTACGTTGCGCTTGAATTTTTTTTACCTTTTTATTTGCTTAAATTAATTTATATTTTTGTTCTTTGTTCATTATCCATTTTTTCTGATAGGTATTAAACAATAAATATAATATTTTCCATAGAATTCGTAACAAAATTTTTAGTTATATGTGCTTGGAAAAGTTATTTCAAAAATATATTTTTTTGAAAACTAATTTAATTTTATATTTTGCTTATATAAAACTTAAATTATTAAACAACATAATAAGAACTTTTTTCCAAGATTTTTTATTTGAGTTATTTCAAATTTTATCTCTTCAAGAACACCATATTTGTTAGAAATGCTATACAGTGGGCCATTGTGATTCTCATTTTATTCAACAACTTTTGCAAATTTAGAAAACCTTGATCGTAATGAATTTAAAGGTTTATTTTTTTATTTAAAGAATTTTTAATTTAAAATTTTTTATTATATGTTGTATCAATTTGGTAAAATTGGGGCTTTTATTTGCATAAGTCAACACAAATGGTTGTGGTATGATTTTTTTTTAAACAAAGAGTTTTTGATATTGGTGGCTAGATTAAAATTTTATGACATATTTTGGCAAAGGCATAACTATCTCTATACTTCTTAAAAAATATGTAATCGCTAAAATACAAATATAGAGAATTTTATTAAGTTTTATACCTAACAGATTGTTTATCATTTTCTTTAAAAATAATTTTTAAACTTTTAATCTTTAAGAAATTATGTTGTCTTTTTATTATTGTTATGAGCTTTAAACTGTTCTTTTACCATTGTTCGATGCCCGGTCCGTGTGAATGTTAACAATCTCGGTTTCTTAGTGAAATAAATGCTTTTCGCATTGCTATGTTCGTTTTACATTTTACCAGATCTCTAATATTTTAGGGTAATTTTTAAACTACACGCACAGTCTCATTCAATAATTCTCTTACACGATTTCTTCTTCAAACCATTCATATTTAAATGGAATTGAATACGTATTGGCTTAAATTGCATGTCGTGTTTTCGTCAAAATGTTTATTTTATTTAAATTTTTTGTTTGGCTGAGACTCGTCGCTTTAACTTTAAAACGGTTTGTTTTGATTTGATTTCCGTGGGTTGTTTCCATATATGGCTTTTTTCATTAATAAAATTTTATTTATTTACATTTAAATTTAGTAAATTTTATTTTTTATTAAAAAAATTAAATAAAACTTAAGCATGTTGTGTGAGAGTTTGTTACATTAATTTATGTTTTGTTTTAAAATTTATTGTGCATATTTCATTTAAGTTCAAATGAATGAGTTGAACTGTTCTTCTACGCGATGCGTATCCTCATTTTAGTATTTAGCACCAACCATATAGTATATTGATGAAGGCTTAATAGATAAGTTTGTTAAGAAAAAATTTTTTATCTTTTGTATTGATATTAGGTCTTTTAGATTATTGGTTTTCATATATAATTATCATTTTTCGTTGAGAATATAATTTTAACAAATGCAATTATAATGAATTCACTATCTGAAGAATAGAATATTAATTTTTCATCACTTGCTTTACTTATGAATTTTTTAAAACTCATGACCACAATCTTAAACTATGCCCCGCCTCATGGACGGACACTCGATCATAATCCTGGCGTGCACTGGCAACTGCGCCCGCTGGGAAGAAGTTCGCTGCTGGCGCAGGTGCCGCTTATTGGGCTTGTTGTTGGTTAAATAGGCAACTTTTACCAATTTATTTTTATTTGTATGTATAGTAAACCCTAAAATAGCTGTAACATATAATTAGTATTTATTTAATTCTTGCAGTAATTTCAATTTATTTAATCAAATTCTTATTTTCATTTTCAAAATTTTATTTTCTATCCTTTTTAATGGCGAAACATTAAGCATTTATATTATTTCCTCTTTTTTTGTCCAAGGTATACTCAAGGCATAATTGGTTTCACTAGTTTAAAGGTATACTTGATTTGAGTAGAGTTAATAGAATTTTTTATTTAACTCTCTGACAGTATTAATACAATTTTGTTTTATATTTAACTTTGATTGTAGTGTTATTTTTTTGTCGGAACTAATTTTAAATAGCAGTAATGATTAAATCTAAATTCTTCTTTAATAAATTTATTTATAAAAAATTTGCATTTTTTATGTGTGTGGTTTTGAAATTAGTCTCTGCTAACATTTTTGCGGGAAGATCTTTTGTTTGTCTTTTATAAATATTAGTAATAAATAATTTAATTTAATTTAAAAGAAGATTACAATTTTTGTCTTCTTTTTTTACACAAACGCTTCCATCATTGAAATTTGTATAATAGCTTACTATCTTTGTACGCCTTTAAATAAAAATTAAAGATTGCGTCTATAATAAAAATTTTTATCTACAAATATTTACTTCAATAAAACTCTGGAAGAGAGCTTCATCTTATGACATTAAAAATGTTTTGGCAAAATTAATTGTGCAAATTTTATTGAAGATATTTTGCATTTGTCATATTTATAAATAAAAATTTTGCTTATTTCTCAAACATAATTTTAACTGTAAAAGTTTAATTCAAAATATATTATTTAAAACATCTTTTAAATCACTGCAACTTCCAAGTTTTTATTACGTTTTTAATTAAATGTTTAACAATTTTGAATTTGAGTTGTTTGCCACCACTTCTATTTACTCATTTCTCTGTGCTCACTGATTCAAATATTTGGCGTTTCCCTTAGTAAATTTGTTCATAATTTTGTTTATTTTCTAATAATATTGACCAAGATATCATTTGAGGTCTAGACGGTCAATGTGTTGCTGTGTCGAAATCATTTTTTCTCATTGATTTTAATATCCTATTTATTTTTTTTCATTCCAATCAGTATATTTGAGTTTATTTAATTTGTGTTTTGTTATTATGTAATTTAAACAGGGTTTATTGTTACATTCTGCATACGTATTTATTTATCACCTTAACATATTCATTCCTGCGATTTATTTATAAATTGTTATGGATGAGCTTTAAAATCTCTAAAAATTTTATTTATTTTTTTCTCAAAATTAAAATTTTATAATTTTACATTGGTATTTTTCCTTGTTTAAAAATACAGACGTCGGAATAACAAAAAATACCTCCAATTCAGTACGTTTTATAAGGGAGAAAAATTGCAGCATGTTCCATATCTTGTTTATTTTAAATGCTGGCTATCGTGCTTATCGTAATAACATACATGTAATTTTTTGTCGATGCGATATACATTTATAAGTTCGTCTTCGTAACTTAATTTTAGTTTTTAAGAAATTAGCCGGCTCTTTCCTATTTTTATTTCAAATCCTTTATTAATTCATAATAATTAAAGCTTTTAATCTTTAACATTTATATTATAAAGCTTATTATGTTATAGTTGATTGATTAATCATTTTTATTATAAATTTTATTTTAATAAAATAATTTCGAAAGGCTATTGAATTTTTGAATATGACCATGTGTTTTTTTATAATTTTTGCAAAATCTTTATGAATCAATTTTGTTAGAATTGTTTTATTAATAATTTAATTTTTTAAGATAAACATAAGTTTACTGGTAATAAAAGAAGTATTTTATAAATATTTAGATATTTTCGATGAATATCTTTTTATTAAGTATTTTACTGTCTCGCGTTTTATTGTTTTACGGTTAAATCTCTTGGCCATAACTAAACTCGAAGTTTTTTTTTTGAATAATTAGTTTTGTTTTTATATATTAATGTATGTTATAAAAATATGCAGCTTTTGGTTTTTAATATTGTTGACAAAAATATCAAATTTTTAATAGATTTGCAAATTTAGAATGAATAAACAGAAACATGTTTGATTGTGAAAAATTTTAATAGCTTAAACAAATTTGCTCCTTTTTCTGGTTTCAATTTTTTTTTGTATTTATTAAAAAATTTGTTCTAATTTGGACGGGCGATGACTTCTGCTGTTTGCCATCAAAGAATTTTAAATTGTTGAACGCATTATGATAGTTATTCAAATTCCGCTTTTTTTTATTTTGATATTGCCGGCGCCAAATTTTTGCCAGAACGTCGTCGCTTAACATTTTTTATGTATGGAGAAGAATCTGGACCAGGGATGGACGCAATTGCGGATTGCGTTTGCGGATTGCGTGTGATTGCGTGCTTTTTGGCGGTTGCGGATTGCGTATTGCGTTTGCGTATTTTTTTTTGCCAGTTGCGGATTGCGGATTGCGTTTGCCTGTAAAATCGTCATTTTGACGCAATTTTTACGCAATTTTTAATAGAGCCCCCCCCCATATTTAAAGAAAATATGGTGGTCTGAGTACAAATGAGAATAAGAAATAAATGATATTAATATGCGAGTCCGTCCTTGTAAAGGTGGCCTATTGGTTAGTGCTACAGGTTCCGTTGTGAACTGCCTGGGTTCGAAGCCTCATCGTTCCATAACTTTTTATTAATTTACCTATTTTTCAATTAATTAGTTGTGACAATTTTAAATAGTTTCCTTCCATTTTTAAATATTTTTAGCAGAATATGGAAATTTTAATAAAGTTAGTAGGTATCCTAGCAGGTTTAAAGTCAAAAAAGAGACTTTTTTTTTTTCTAAAATCTACGTTTTTGTAGACTATTATGTCCATTTTTTGATAAACTTTCTTAACAAGACCAAAGAGTTTTCAAAAAATTTCCGTCGGCGCCTACCGGCACCGCCGACAATCCATCCCTATAAGCGAAAATTTTTATGGCTGAACCCCAGTTAAAGCGAAAAATTTTTTTTTTAAATTGCGTGTTGCGGATTGCGTGAGATTGCGTGCTTTTTGGCGGTTGCGGATTGCGGATTGCGTTTGCGTAAATTTTTTTTGGAATTGCGTATTGCGGATTGCGTTTGCGTAATTTTTTTTTGGAATTGCGTATTGCGGATTGCGTTTGCGTAAATTTTTTTGGGAATTGCGGATTGCGTTTGCGTGAAAAAAATTTTAAATTGCGTCCATCCCTGATCTGGACTGTATTCATCGGTAGACATTGATAGTTGTTAACACTAATTGAATTGATAGTATTTTTTACGACTAATAACAATAAAATAGAAAGTAAAGCGTCTACAAATTTAGTTTTTTTTGCGGTAAAATCTAAATAATTAATAACACTAGCATTAACCAGTTACAGTTCTGATTTCGCCAAATAATATATGCGCAGAGCACCAAAGAGTGATGGAAAAATATTAATCTGTTCATTTACGTTGTAAATTTTTGCCTCTTAATTTAATTTTTTTAAATTTAATTAGCCAAATGTTTGAATGTATTTTATAAAGTTTTATTTGAAAAATATTTAATATATGTATAAATAAAGAATCGAAAATTTCTATTTTATTGTTATTAGAAGCATAATTTTATCTCATCCATCTTCATATTTTGTTTTCATTAGTTTTTTCATGATTTTTATTAAATAGAATAGTTATTTATTTAAAATTAGACATCTTTTATGAGGTGACTTTTTTTATCTATGATCAAAGTTAATTACAACTTTTTAAACTTGGTAAGATTTTTATGGATTGAATGGCTTGTTAGGTATTTTGCTTTAGTCGATTTTACTTATTTCGTCAAGATGAACCTTATTGAATTAAACTTTTTGGATAAACCGAGATTTTTATTTTTTACCGTTGATATCTCATTATTCTATCGTATATTATCAAATTTGCATAGGATATACATTTGAAATGCTGACGATTGCTGAGAAATTTAAATTTTTTTTGTAATTGCTAAATATATTTTTAAAGCACTAAATTTTTTATAATGTACAAAGTTTTTTAAGTTCATCACGCTCTGAGGCAGTTGTACATATAGGTTTTTCATACATTTTCGAGGAAGTGTTGTTGTACTTTTTTCAATTTTACATTTGATTTCATGGTAAAATTTTTTTCTCTATTTAGCCACGAAAATTTTGTTTACGATCGTTAATTATTAGGATAAAATATCGTTTGATCGCAAATTAAATCGAATCTAAGAGTAGAATAACGGCTAAGTGCAAAGCCTATTCTTACTTTTCCATTGATTTGAATATGGTAAGAGTTTAGATTTATTTATGCAAGAAAATTGACAAATTTTACAAAATTCGACATTACAATAATGTCTCTTATTAACTATTTTTGCTGCGCGGTTTGATAACTGTTTTCTAAGCTTATTTTTTATTATTCAATTATTTTCTAGTCATCGCAAGAACTATATTCTTTTATTATCGACCGCAAATTTGGTTGATGCTACTATTTGTTGTAACTTTTATGCATGATTTTCACAATATTTTTAAAATAATATAAAGGCTATATTCATTTTATTTTTATATAGAATTTAACTTCATTTAATCATTTTATTTTTCTATGGTATCAAAGATTTTGACATAAATGTGTCAACATTTTGGATTAACTACATGTCTTCAGGAAGAAAAAAAGAACTCCGGCAGCGCCGGAGGAACGATGAGAGATAAGTTTGAGAGTGATAGTAGTTTATTAGTGTACCTATTAAATATATGTTATATTATTTATTGCTTTTCACACGAAATGGCGACACAGTTTCAAAAATGACATTATTTTATCTTTTTGTTGTGTGTGAATATTTAATTTCGTCTTCTTAAGTTTTTTTTTTTGTTAATTGATTAAGATGTACAGAGTATTAGAATAAATGCTTTGCTAATATGTATATATTAAATATTACTTGCTGACTCTTAACAATTTGTTTTTTATTAATTTTTTTCACCAATATTAAGAAATTGCCTATAAATTTTTCTTTTCAATAGCAGATGTTGGGTTTTAATAATTTAACGCACAATCTTTTTCATTTTTCATTTCATTTGCGGTTTGAAGCATCCTGAACAATTAAAAATATTATAGAAAATACAATTATTTGGAACTTTTGTTTTAATATATTGGAATTAAGAAATTACCAAACTTAAAATAAGAATACTGATTATGGCTTGTATAGCCAAAATTACTCTGTCATTTTTTTCTCTGCTGGTCTAATTCAGTTTTTTTTAGAATAAATTTGTATTGAAATTTTTATAAAGCAAGTCAAAGTTAATTGATAATTTCATTTATTATATACTTTTTTGAAATTATTTTAACTAGATTTATTTAAGGTCTTTTTATTAGGGTTTATTTTCTGTGTTGAAATCATAATAATTAATTTTTAAAGACAATCAAATAAATTCTTTTAATATTTAGCAGGCTTGTTTTTAAAGTTGATTTTTAAATAAGTTTCTTTTTCATTTGCATAATTTAGGATTATATTTGTATATTTGTTCTTTTTTAGGATTTTATTAATATAGTGATTCTAAACTCTCCGTTTTTATTTAAATTTTTTAGAGTTTGAAATACATTCGTCTTAAGACAATTTAAAAAATGGCTGCCATTTGATCTTATTTTACGAATAATAGATAAAATTGAAAGAAATCAAATATTCATAGCATTTTATAATTCATTCCATCGTACAAATTATTATTCATATTAATTCAATTAATATTTTAAAAGTTTTTATTATCTATATTTCACATTCAACAATTAGAGTTTGTATTTGCTTAATTTGTAGAATAAAATATAAAGCTAATTCTGATGTTGTTTGATTGTTGTATTGCTAATGTTTTAGTTTAATTCTAAATATTTTTATGTTTCAACGAATACAGTTATATAGTTAAATTCAGATCCTCGATTCGCTCTTCTCCTCGAATTTCTCCTCACGAAGCCTTTCTGCTCTGACTAAACTGCTCGTAGAGCAAGCGACATATAAGTACTACATGATCTTTTGTTTTTTTTCTAGATAACTATTTTTTTAATTTTGTATATTTAATTTATTTCTAAATTTGGCCAAGTTTTCGTCAATTTACGTTGCCAAATCATCATTTCATATCTGGACAATCAGCTTAATTGTTTTTGATTCTCATTAGTTTCAAAATTATTGTCCCAAATATTAATTACTTCTTTATTCAGAATTGCTTTAATAAAACTTTCGATGTTTAAAGTATTTTTAACGTATTTACTGATATCCTATTTTATATTTTGTCATTCTTTAACTTTGGACATAATCTTTGTTGTTTTATTTTATGTTTATACCGTTGTAGTTTTTGCTAAACATGCTCCATGTGACTTGTGGGTACTTTTTCAGACTGAGCAGACTGAGTTAAATTCAGTTCTATCGTGGGAGAATTCAGCTTTAAATTTCTTATTATTAATTATTATTCAATTTTGGGTAATTTAAAGAATAATTTTAAATCTTGAAATAGATGGTTGAATTTCATTTTTTAGTCATTCGCAGCGTTTCATTTAATCATGATCAGTGTACATGTGACCTCTGACATTGCAATTGTCGCTTGCATCTTTATTTTAATTTAAACAACATTAAGCAAACAAACTTTTTATTTCTATTTAAAATTCTTTTACAGCTTGATCATACGACCTTGATTTGTTTTGCCGTGCGGATTTATTCCGCGACATTTGATAAAATGGATATATACAATAATATTAATAATTGTCAATGCTTTTTATTTTATTTTTTTTTTTAATAATAATTTTATGTTTTTCAGGTAAGCAAAGTTTTCATTGTCCAGTACTTCATTTTTTTAAGTATTACAAATATTTTGTTTGTAGCAAGATTATTTTATCCGATCGTAGGTGCCGGAGTCGCAACTTTCTATATTTATTTTTCTGCCATTGAATATTCAAATTTATTTTAAATTTGTTATGATTTCTTCCTATCATTGCATCTTTCTTATATTTAAAATAAAATTTATTTTATTTACAAATATTACACAAATAAAAGAAGTTGATAATACATTGCTGGTTCTGATAAACATAAACATTTTAATTATACAACAATTCAACTTTTTTCTTTATGAGAGCAATTATTAATGCATTGCGTGATTTTGCGGATACATTTTTCAGCATTATTTTTGTCTTGTGTTGATTTTAATTTTTTTTTATTGAATTAAATTCGAATTAAAGCTTATTTTCAATATTTAAATGAGTAGTTTACTGGTATCTTTTAATCTCTTGCGCGCTTATAGTTACTTGCAAATAATACAAGTTGGTGAAGTAAATAAAAAAGATTTGTGAATTTTTAATTGTAATTTTGATTTTATTTTACAAAATTCATGGTATTCCAATTGATATTTTTATTGTGTGGCTTTATTCAATTAACATATTATTCACTTTTTTTCTTTATTTAATATTTTCCACTCGTTTTGGTCACAAACATTTTTTCTAGATAATGAACAAAGAAAATACTGTTATTTTTTCTTTTAAACAAATTTCGAACATAGTTATATTATTTTTTCGATTTGTAAGTTTAGAGCAAAATAGCAGTTTATCATTATTTGAATTTACCGCGTAATGCCAAATTTACTCAACTATATTGAATACCTTTCCACTCTTTTTATCACAAAAGAATGAAAAATACTGATATCTTTCTAATTATTTTCGTTTAATGAATTTAAGAGATTTATAATATTAATAATTAACCTTACATTATTAATTTAGTTTTATTTTTAGCATTTTGTTTCATAATAATTAAGTTATTTTTGCATTAGTTAAAATTAAAGGGATTGTTGACCATAAATTTCTGGTTCTGAAAATATTTTTTTTTGTTTGATGTATTCCATAAGTTCCACAATTTTTTTCAAAGTTAATAGTCAAAATTATCTATAATCAATTAATAATTGTTGAACTTTCTTCCTCGTACAACGGAAATGTTTAACGTTCATTCGATCCAGAGTGTCTGCAATTAAAATAATTAGCAAATTGTTGTTTTGCATATTTTCTGGATTTTTTTATTTAAAATTTATCGTTTAATCTAATTTCCTTTCATAAAAGTTATTAGTATCTCTTTATTCCTCATTCTTGTCTTTGCCTCCGTATTCCGTCACAGTGTGTGGCAGTTTCGGCAAAATCTCTAAAGTTGTTTAATTTGTATTTTAAAAATTTAATTTGCAATTCTCTCTAATTTCTATAAATTTATCTTAAATTCACATTTTATGAAGTATTTCAAATAAAATGAATTATGATTTCCTTTACATCTAATTTTTACATTAATTATATGGATCTAACCGTTTTTAAGCAATGATTTTTATCTCGCAGTGTTAAATAATGATCCTAAACTTTCTTCGAATTGACTGACCTGTATTTGTAATCTTTTTTTTCCATCAGTATCTGATGATAGTTTGTCTGTGTCCAAATTATTTACACCTCGTCGTCGCTCTAGCAAAGTTCTGATTGCTTATAATCTTGATTCCTCTTTTTCTTCAATGAGTTTTTTAAAACTGAGCATTTTATGAGCTTTCGATCTTTTAATTTTATTTGTTTTTTATGTTTTTGGGTTTTCAATTGTTATTAAGGACTATTTTTTGAAACATTTTAACTTTACTTTGTTTAAATTTAATAATAGTACGAAATAAATACTAAAAAGATTTTTTAATAAATATGTATTTAAAACAAAGTTCACCGATAAATAAATAAACAACTCATTTATAAAATAAGAATTAATGAAAGGTTAAAAGTTAATTAATTAAATTTCAACAAAAGGCGCTTTGTCTCGCAAATACTCGTGTTAATAATTTCCCCAATAATGCTTTATGAAGGCTGAGTTAACTCATTTATGCAATTTTATGTTTTTTGGTCTTTAAATTTCTAATGGTTAACGAAGATCAAGCTCACATTCGGTATTAAGATAATATATTTGTTTTAATTTTCAATGGATAACTCAAAAAAATTTAAATAATATTTTCAAAGAAAACAATTTTTTTTTCGGGCTGTGCGCTTAGAATAATAGTGCAATATTTGTTTTTTAATTAATAGAGCTTTTATTATATGATTATGGTTTTTAAATAAATTTGGTCAGTATATTAATTTAATTATTGTAGATAATTTATTGGATACGGAGGCGTAACTCGTGGTTTTTGGGGTCAAGACGGGGGAAATGATCCAAATAATTGTTTCCATTTTTTAATTTTGTCAAGGAGCAGTGGTAGATGATCTGATTTATTTTCCTTGCATCTATCGTTTTTTTGAATTTGTTTTTTATTTGTTTATTTTATTTTAAGATTTATTATTATTATAAAAATATTATTATTGATATATTGGCTATTTTCATCGCTTTTTTATGTTTTTAAGCTAACAGAGACTTTTAAAAATTGACAAGTAATTCGGATAAGGTCGAAGTGATCGCTAAACTTGGAATTGAACTCATCATCCTTGATCAAAATGACTCTTGCTATTTGGGGGCGCCAAATTTTTGCCAGAACGTCGTCGTTTAACAATGGCAATTATTTTTAACTATGGTATAATAATTTTTCAATTTTCTTTGGTTCAACTATAAAATTCTATATTTTTATTTATTTATTTATTGGTTTATTATTATATATAGGCACTATTATTAAGATAAAAGGCTTGATATCTTTTTTTACTTTTCCTCACAAAGAATAATCACTTATTGGTCCGCTAATTTTCACTGTACAGTTAAGATTTTGAAAATATTTTGTCAATCATAGCTATATTGATTGATCTATATTTTTTATAATTATAGTTTTTTAACATATAAGATAAAAAACATTACAATTATATTTATTATTATGTAGGTTGGTTTAAAGCTGAAGTCACCTAATAAAATTGTTTTTACCTCAAGTAGACAAATGTTTTTTTAAGCCAAAGATCGATTTCGGTAAATTAATTATTCTTTCAATAATATCTCTTTGATATTGCATACTTTTTTGGGTAGCTAAGATCTTCACGTTTTGTAGCACAACATTAAAATCTAAGGCCACCTTAATAATAATTATATTTTATCTCAAGTAATACAATTGTTTGTTTGAGCCAAAGATGGTTTCCGGTAAATTTATTATTCTTCCAATGAAATCATTGTTTTTTGCATCCTTTTGGGTAGATAATTCATCTTTTTTTATTCAATTGCGTAAATAAACTGATATATTAAAAAACTTTGCAATTTAAGTTTAAAAATTTGTATTTCAATAAGAATTATAATTTAAAAAAGTTTTTTGTTGAAATATTTTAATAATTAACACCAATCGTAATAATCAATTTTTTTGCTTAAAGCTCGCCTTTAAAATGTGTTTTATTAGATTTCTATAAAATTATTTAAATATGCTTTTTATTTGTCTTTATTGGAAAATTTGCGTAGTGTCGTTATTTTTTAATTAAAACGAATTTATCTAGAGCTTTATTTTTTTCTTTCATTTTAATTTAATTATTTAGGTTTTTTAATGGGCTTTGCCTCCAGCATATTATGATAGAAACTATGAATTTTCTTGATGGTGGTGCTATTGCAATAATCGTTCCTTGGTGAGCACAACATATTGCATGACAGTTTATCGCTTGGTATTTAGGACAATCATGTTTTTGGATGGTGTTTCGATATATGTATAGTGTAATGTCCTCTAAGGCTTTATTCTTCTTTTGGGCAGATTGATGTTGCATGAATGAAGTTGAGTGATGGTTTACTTTTTTCAGTAACTGTCGAACGTTGGTCAATAAAACATCATTTCTCTTACAAAAAAAACTTTTTTTCTTTTTTTTTTATTTAATTAAATTAACGCTGACGCGGATAGAACGTCGATTCCTTCGCGAATTTCTTGATTTGATGCAATTTTATTTTTTTTATTTAGTGAATCTTTTTTTATAAATATAAAAGAAATAAAATTTTTCCATACTTAAAATTAATTAATTTTTTAACATGTTTTTGATTTTTTCTGCAATGCTTTATAAACTGAAAGCATCCTTGATTATTTTAATTATTTTTTAATAATTACTTTATCTATTAATAAAACCATATGGATGATTAACAGTAATTTTTGTTTGTGGTCGATTTGTTGAAGGTTTTTTGTATAGAACAAATTCAGAATTTCGGCCCAAATAAGCTATTTTTAGCTTCCATTCTCTTAACCTTTATTTGTTTATTAATGTTTTAAATAACGAAAAGATAAATCGCAGCGCTACATCTTAATGATATGCCATGGCTGCAATGGTTGCTGAGTGCATAACTACAAAATTAGATTTTTTGCTTTCTTGTTAATAAATTAGTTCATTTGGATTATAAATAAATTATTTTATTAAACAGCAATATTGCGTTAAAAAATTGTTTCAATTGAAATTTGCATTGTTTAAATTATATTTCTCATAACGATAATTTAATATCGGTTTTATGTTGACAGTCCAACAAGAGCCAAGCCGGAAAAGTTCGTCAAAGCCTAAAGCCGAGCCGGCTTCCAACATTAATTGCAACTCAAAATTAAATACTTTTAGAATTTGTTTGACTTTAATTTATTAGTTAATAATTAAATAGATATAGCGATAAATTTTCAATTTTAATTACTTAATTAAAAGTCAAAATGCTAAGAATTTGTTGGTGAGATTTTTCTAAATTTTATTTATGGATTAATTATTTCCTTCTTTAAAAATGATTTTTCGGCTGTTGTTATTAGGAGTCGCTCTGGGTGAAGGTTGCTCACTTCCGGTGCATTGATATCACATGGTCGTCAGGATTGGTTTGAAGAAAAATGATAAATTATAATTTTTACATTATTGTGGGTGGTTTTGTATAACGTCTCGGGCAGTTGATGATAAAGTTTATCATTTAGTTTGGATTTTCAAACAGCCGTTTTTTCCTCATATTATTCTTGTCATGGTGCTCTGCTTCTTGAGCGTTTCTAATTATATAATTTTATTTTCCCAAGCAAATTTAGCCAGTTTTTTTCAGTGTGGCACCACGTGCATTGCCAAGAAGCAAAAATTGTTAATTTGAAAATTAAAAATATTATTTTATAATTTTTAGCCTATTTACTGTCTTCCATCAAATAAATTTGATCTTCGAGTTGATTGATTTTTTACTTATTGACTACAAGGTAAAAACAGAAACAAATCAATCTCTATTGTTCATTATTATGTTTTGCTTTTGGATATTGTGAATTTATTATTAAATGACAGACTAAAAAGCAGTCTAAAAGGAACAATCAAAAACCGTATCAAAATTTTTATTTCTGCCTTTATGAAATATAAAATTTTTTTTATGGCTTTTAATTTTTTATTGAATTTTATTTTTTAATTTTTATAAGTTTATAATTAATGTAGTTAAGTAAATAAATTTTGATTATTACTTATATTTGCGTTATTAGTTTTAAAAAAAAGTTTCTCTGGATGCTTTTAGTTAAGCTAAATTAGAATTCTTTATTGTTAATATTTTTAATTCAAATTCTATAACTTTTAAATATATATTATATTTTGTTACAGTATTAAGTTATACCATATAACATATAAATGATCATTTTTCTTCTTTTTTTTTAAATTTTATAAATGGATTTATTAGAGCGGGTATTTAGATGCATTATTTGGACCTTTTTCAGTTTAAATCATTAATTTACACTGGAAATTTGGACACCAATTGAAAATTGGACACTGGAAATTTGGAACCCAATGAAAAATGAAACTCTAAAAAATGGAAATAACCCAACCATTTTTGGTCTGACATGTTGATGATTGATCGATGATGACAAAATGTGCGTGAAACAGTTAGGAAGTTTTTAAATGGATTGGATAAAGAAAGATTAAAAGCTCCAAAAATTTCGGCAAAATACGGAAAGTTTGATTTTAAGAGCTGCTTACATCTTTGCACCAGTTATGAAACAAAAGGCCGAAAATGGAAGTCCGGAATTGGTGACCATTTTTCTGGTGTCCAAAATTCGGACACAATTTAATTGGCGATGCTCACATACAACAAGATGCTGGAATGTGCAATGTATTCCATCTGTGATAATATCCTCCACTATTTTGTCCTTCGTCTTCAAGCCCGAATTGAACTCATCAAGCTCGAACCGAGCTCATTTTATTATTATGAAATTGAAACAATTATCAATATTTATTTAAATTTCTGTTTTTTATTGTCTATCAACAATTTATATTATTAAAAATAAATTTTAAACCTGGTTTAAAGAATATTTATTTTGTGTTCGTGGCTCTGCAATTAATTATTTTTTCTACTTTTACATTTAAAGGGCACATGGGCACATTTTATGCCAGACAATATTATTAGGGTTGAAGCAAATAAAATATAGAAAATGACATATAATGGTTTTTCTTAATTAAATGACAAGAGAATTTTATTAGAAGAATTAATTAAAAATTTAACAAGCTACGATTTCAGTGCTGTGATTAAAAAGTACATTTTTGTCTTGTACAAATTCATTTTTCGCATATGCATTTTTTTATTTAACAAATGTTAAGGATTTTTTTTCGTCGTGCATCAAATAGAATTTATCTATAAATTATCTTATTCTTCATTTTGATTTGGATTGCTTTTGATTAAACTTTGTTAACAGAGTAGTCGGCTTGATTTTTGCAAAATCTAAAGATGTGTTTTTTTTCTTATAATTTTCCTGGGTTATGTTATTTAATCAATTAATTTTATCAATTCTAAATGCCTTGTTGCCCAATTGGTTAACCGCATTGATTTGTTGTTGCACAATAACATTATTTCGATATATCGTTTGCGAACCTTTTGATGGGATTGTCCTTAATATTTATCTAAATTGTGAATTTTAATGTCTTTTTTTAATTATAATTACAGAAATTTTTCTTCTCTTTTATATTTTTTTATGTCATTTTGACACTTGTAAACTTTATTTGTGTTTTGTTCTGCTTCCTTATGTACTGTGATTTTTTTTTCAAATCTTTAGCTGGGATTGATTGTCTTTAATTACTTTTAGAAGGAATTCAATCCTTTTATTATTGTTAATCTTTAAAATTTAATCACTTTTTAATAGATTATTTTTCATTATGCATATCATTGTGGCGATGAAAAAGCGTAAATATTTTAGTGAAATTCATATAGAAATTTTTTTTGTTATTAGCTTTATTTAGATTTCACATGTTGTTTAATGTGAACCTTAAAACTTTTTTTTTCATTCAATCAACGTTTTGTGTTATTTTCGCCAATTTCAAAAAAATTATTTGTTTAATTGTTTGGATATGTTTTTGCAACAATTAAAAATTCTAAAGCACACTTGTACATATTGTATAATCAAAGATCTTTTATACAAATATTTTGCAACTAATAGTTTTTTTTATTTTCAAACTAAATAGAATATATAGATTAAGTATCCTTAGATTAAATTAGCTGTGGTCGTGACGCCGTCAAACAAAAATACTGTATCGGGTGAATGTTTTGATGTTGCAATCTGATGTAGCTTTTATGCATGAATTTAAAATATTATTTAATTCTGTAACATTAATTATGTGCAATTATCTTTAGAAAATTATTGATTTGATTTTTTTTTATGTTTTTACTTTAATTTTACAACCAAATAATTTTCTTGTTTGTCATTAGATTTCATGGATAGAAAAATTGTTTAAGTTATTATTTAGTCGGGATCTACCACGCAATTACTAAGTTCTGATCGCAGCTCCAAGCAAATAACTCAAATCATATAAGTCTCTGTGTGTTGAGCACGCTGAATGTAAATATGATTATTAAATAGTTAAGTAATTTTCAATGCTTGAGAATATTTAGATAAATGAATTCTTAAGTCAAAGCCGAATATATATTTTTTGTCTGTTGTCTGTCGTTCATTGAATTAAGCTCAAAAGTAAAGTTATATTTTATATGATGCAGAATTATTAATCTTTATTTCTTTTAGACCAAAGTGTCTTTGTTAAATTCAATTTGTGTTTAATTTGCTATTGTCAATGATGTCTTTAAATTGCTACCATTGATTGATGGAGTTAAGGCTAATATTATGATAATATTTTTGGTATTAAGAATAAATATGTTATTTTTGCTTTGGATATTGGAATTTATTTTTTAGTAATTTCTTGTTTTGTTTTATTTAGTGTTTCATTTAAGGTTCAAGTTAATTTTTTATTCAATTAAATTAACAACAATATTCTTATCGGTCAATGATATTTGTTATTATTTATAACTATAAATTATTTGTCAATTCGATGCTTTATTTTAATTATAAAAGTCGATATACGAGCCTTTTAATATCAGCATCACCTCTTTATATTGTATGTTTATTTAAATTGAAAATAATTCTCCTCCTTGTATTATTGTAGCATGCATTTTTGGCGGGTTCCCCAATAATCTCCGTGCTCACAGGTATTTTAGGCGGTGGTCGTTTGGGCGGCAACTGCAGCGGATCAGCTTTTTGGTAATGAATATATTTTAATATATTTTGCTAGTTGAATTATTTTAAAAGCATTATGAAGTTATTATTCACAGATACTGAATTGTTTCTTTTTATATTTATTAACACCAATTTTTGCTCTATTTATTAGACAAATGTACAGGTTTTTTTGTAAAAATTCTTTTAAATTTTAAATGCATCTTCATTAAACCAATTATAATCTTCCTTTACGTTTTCGTTCCTTCCAGCTCTGTTAATTTTTGTTGTCTTCACCGTTCTTGCATTTTAAAAATTTGAGTTTTAGCCGGATTTTAAAATATTGTTAATTTTTAGCATGTCATGTTTAGATTTCCTGTTTTATTATAAAATATTGAAAATTTTCTTCTTTGTTTTCGCGTGGTTCTCCTCAAAGAAATTTTTCCAAATTTAGTGTTAAAGTCTATCTTTTTTCAATAGGTGAATTATCCAGCAATCGCCGACAGCTTGGTTATGATATGATAATTCCGAAATCACTATTTGCATGGCATTTTTTGCACTTTATTCTTTGCTCAATTATTAATAAATAAGTACAGTCGCAAATTCTTCGCTGAGAATGAATATTTTTGGCTGAGTACTCGTTTTTGGCAGCCGAGAATGCAGCTAACTTCGTCGAGCTTTTTTAAATTAGGCAATTTACTTTTATCTGAATAAATGTTTTTGAGTATTAAATTCTTGTTTTCCTAAAATTCTTGGAGGAAGCATGCTTTAATTTAGAATATTTGTATTACTATGACTGTTTTCGATTTGATACCTACATTAAATAGGGTTAATAAATTATTTACTAAATATAAACATGTGCATTTTTGGTGTTGATGTGTT
>JAKKIK010000141.1:0-46378 GCA_024500135.1 Heterodera carotae
TATCTCCCTGCTCTGAGAGGCCTAAAGCCCCCTCAATTGTGTCGACAAGCCCACGGGCTTGGTCAGCCCATTCCATGAAGGGCTTACCTTCAGGTCTGAAGGCGGAATATTTTTCCCTTTCTTCTCTTCGTTTGTTTGGCTTTTTGATGAAGCCTTATTGCTTTGGGCCTTTCGGTCAGGCCCTTTAAGCTTTTGGTTTGCTTCGGCTTTGGAAGCTTTTTTGTGCTTCGGCTTTTTGATTAAGCCCGAAGCTTTGTGGCTTTGCGGTTAAGCCTTTGAAAAACGAGGCTGCTCGTTTCGCAGGACCCCTACGGGGCTCCACTTTTGTTGCGGAAAGCAACAAAAAGGTTTAGTATATTCCGAAAGGGAATAAACTTTGTGGCGGCTGGGCCACAATTTTGCGCTTTATACAGGGATAAAGCCAATCGCACAAATGCGATTTAAAACCTTGGCGGTTTTTGTGTATTCGCTTGAGGCGCGGATACGACTGGACAATTGAATTAATAAAATATTTATTCAATTAAATAAATATCGCACAAAAGGTGATAAAATAAAAATGAGTACAAACAAAATAAATTGCTGAATACTTTGAGTCCAACAATGATGAATGTTGAGACTTTGAGCACAATGCTGTTAGGAGAACATTGAAACTGATGAATGAAGCATTTGACCGACCTTTTATAGTCGGCCGAGCGGGCGTGCTGACGCACGCCTTAGTGACGAGACAATTCAATGGATGAGCGACAGAGAAAAAGAGACAAAAGAGAGAGCAAAAAATATGAGTCATCATGCAAGGGAGAAAAAAATGACCAATTTCAAATAATTAAATAAATGCGAAATTTGAATTGAGCAAAATTTGATCAATTTGTCGCTTTTGGCGACAGTATGTCTGGTGTGGGTTCGAATCCCGCGTATTGTAAATGTTTTTTATTACTTTACCTTCAATTTTTTATGCAAAGAAATAAATGTTAAATTTCTCTCATATTTTTTCGACTTTTTAAAATATTTTTTGGTCAAAAAATTTCCTATGTATAGATTTAAATTATTAAAATTGTGATTTATTGAGGATTTATGGGTTTCCCGGCGGCGCCTATCGGCACCGACTGCCCCTCCACATATTTACAGTGCTTTCCGACTTTTCAAGAAAATTTTAAGGAAATTAAGAAGTTTTTTAGTGCAATTTTGTGTTAATTTTACTTAACAAGTTCGCTAAAAAAGTCAAAATTTTCCACATCAGCGCCAATCGACACCGAAGGGGTCTCTCTCCAATGTTAACGCGCTTAGGATTTACTTAAGCTAGCCCTGTTTAAATTGAGTTAAGAGTAAAAACAATTTTTTTTAAATACTAACTTTTTAACAAAATTTGATCAAAAAATTTTTACATCATATTAGTCACGGTTTAGTCCCGGTCCCGATGAAAAATTAGGTCCAGGTCCCGGGTTGCTCAAAGCTGGAAACGGCCGGCCCCGGTTAGAAAAAATTAATTATTTAAAAAAATCAGAATTGTAATCGGAATTGCAATTAATCGGATTTTGGGTCATAATCGGAACCGGCGATTTAATCGGAATCGGATTTTGTCTGTCTCATCCCTGGTTTCTCCCTGAAAATTTGTTCAATTCTTTTTTCGTTCCTTTTTTCATCTTTATCTCCAATCTGTTTAATGGTTTTTGCCTCTTTTTATGGTATTCTTTTAGTTTTTCGAATGTTGGTTCGAGTTTATTTATAGTTTTACAACTTTTTTTCGAAAACTTTTTCATAATCTTTGGGTTTTTCTTCGTATTCATATTTTTTCATCGAATTCATTTTGAATTTTTTCAATTATTTTGATGAGAATACGATTTTGCTATTCCACTCATTTCAAAAAATTAGTTTTATTTGGTTGGGATGAATTCTGCTTAGAAATAATTTTTATTCAAATTTTTTTGAAGAGATACGATACAGATCTATTTTTTTTGTCTTTCGGGCTCGTTCGGATCTTATTTCGATCGATTTGATGGTTGTTATTGTTGGTTTTTTGTTAGTTTGTTTGTTTGTTTGTGGCAGAATTTGATGTTGTGTATTTTTTTTGTCGTGGAACCAATTTGTTCGGACCGGAGTTCCGTACAAAAATAGAAGTCCAAATACCAAGAAAGAAATATTAGTTTTATTACCAATTAAATCTCAAACTTGGGTTATTAAACCTAAGACATGATAATACCTCTTTAGGCAGAAATTGGACAGAAACTGATAACATGCTTGTTGCGAGAGCGAGGGAGAGAGTGCATGTTTGGAGGGAAAATGACCTTAATAGATAAGAAAGGGATCGAGCGAGGGGAGGAGGGGGCAAAAGCACAAAATACAAAATTTGCACAATTGATTGTTTGGTCCACTGCCAACCAATTTGGTTGGCATCGCGAAAATCGCGACAAAAAATTTATTAATTATAATCAAACTGCGAAAAAATGCGACTCTGAATACAGAGTGGTACGAGAAACTTAATTGCAAAAAAAAATCAATGAGATCCTATTTTCATGTAGAAAAATGAAATCCTATTATAAACGGTGTAAAAATTAAATGTCAATTATACATACAAGAAATAATTTGAGTCTTATGGCATATCATCAATGGTTTCATCCACGATCTCATCTCCGCCGATCTGGTCCGCATGTCCTTACTTACCCGTTTTTCACAACTTTTAATCGGTTTAAAACGCATACATTATTAGCTGTAAAAAATCTATTGATATACGTATATTTTGTCCTATTTGAATTAAAATTAATTTATAATTATTTTGAAATTAACCGATTGCTTAATTTCTGTCCCCCTTTTCTCTATCTCTGCAGAAATTCTGCTGAAGTTGAAGCCATTCACCAATCAGTTTCTCCACAAAGGCTACCCAAAATTAGTAACTCGATAAAAAATAGGAAATTTTCATTTTGGTGAAAACTCCATCCCTCCCTCCCCCACTCTCCCCCCTAAGGACAGATTTGCTCCAACTGCAGTGGCAGAAACGGTGACAAGTTTTTTGACAAAACTTCGTAAGCCGTTGTTCCCGTACACATACGGCATGGAAATTTGTTCTCTTTCGAAAAATTTGGCCAGCGACGGGGCAGTGCCAACGGATTCGAAAAAGGCAAAGGAGGAATTTGCGCGCATTGTGGAAAAATACAAAAAAAAGTATTGGCTCGGCTTGCAAAATGTTGTACATTCAAACATTATACTCATTCTTTCTACCGCTAACACAGCCGCAGCCACACCCGCCGCCATCACCACCGCCATTGCCGCCACCACCACCGCCGCCACTGCCTCCGACTCCTTAAATCAACGGCAACAAGAATTTTTACCTTCAAGACTCGAGAAATTATGAAAAAATTACCAATTTTGCAAACGCAAAAATGGCCAAAAAATATTCTTACCGTCCCCGGCACAAAGTCCACAGTGCCTTCGTTGACGGTGCCGTCCCAAATTTTGGGTTCTTCGTCGAACTTCTATATGATGCCGAAATCAAACATAATAATAAAATTTAAAATCCCCTTTCCTTTGACAAAAAAAATCAAAATCTCTGTTATTATTATTTTAAGACTTTTAGATTATTTTTTTGGGGGGGGAGGGATTAGAAAATAAATTTTTAACTTTCTTGTAGGATTCGGCGTTCGGATTAAAATGGGGCATGGATCATCGAGAAATTTTAAAAAAATTACAAATTACGGGGAGGCGTCCGTTTCCAATGCAGCGGGAATACCGGGCCTTAATAATTTTTATTATTTTTACAAGCGTCTCACACCGATAAACATTTTTCTAAGCTATTTATTTTAATTAAAAAAACATGTGATCACTGATTAACTTTCAGCAGACAAACTTTTAGAAAACAAATTTCAACAAGATTTTTTTTAATGATAAGCGCGCTTTTTCCAGATTCCATTCGGACGACTGATTTAAAATCTGATTTAATTAAAAATCCGGAGAGGTCCTGAATTTAAAAAACTTTGGAATACGAAAACCGGAACCCAAAAGCGGAATCCGGCTTCATCCCTGCTCTGCATCCCTAAAAACTATTTAACAAATGGATTTGTACGGCGCAGAGAGCCTCTGATGCTGGTATGCACAATGCTAACTATCCGCAGATAAATCTCTATCTGCAGATAAATCCTTATGCACAATGCTAAGGATTAAAACCCGCATGCACAATGACAGTTTCCTTTCCAAAAAATTCTTAGCGTCAGCTGCAGATAGGCTTCATATGCACAATGCTAAGGATAGGGTAGCGACTACCTAGCTGCAGCTAAAAACTGCTATCCTCATCGAGATGAGGATAGTTGCGAAAATTAATTCCTTTTAAATTGAATAAAAATTCATAAAATGATTTAAAAACCATGTGCAATAGAATTAAATCAAAATAATATGGCAAAGAACTCTTCTGATCAAAAAATCTAATCCAATATCAACCATCACTTCACCAGATTTCCTTGGAATAACGCTTAAATTTTTCCGGCGGAGCTCGACTTTTCGAACGTTTTTCCTTAAGAAAACGCGCTGAAATCTTCTAAATTTCCAGGACCTCGATTTTTAATTATGGAAAATTCAAGCAAATAACGAAATTTTTAAAAAATATGCTGCGAAAAATCGGAAATTTTCAGCGTTCGGTCTCGGATTTTTTTTTGATTTCGCCGCATCCCTAGACTAGGTTCATCGGGACCGGGACTTTCTGGGAAGGGAGCCATCGTGCCGATGGGAAAATTATGGCGTTTTTTGCGGATTTATTAAGCAATTGCAATAAAATAGCATTAAAAACAGTCCCGGTCCCGCCGGGACTGGAACAACCAAAACCGGGACTTTACTTTTTGAACCGAGAATGGGATTTTGATCTGAAAAAACTGGGATTTCCAGCCCCGGTCCCCGTTACATCATAGATATCCAACTCATTTCAGCCCAATTCGTTTTTATTATCCCAACTCGTTTTACACGTCCCATGACACTTTACGCGTCCCATGGCAATTTACGCGTCTCATAAAAATCCGGATAGGTCCTGAATTTAAAAAACTTTGGAATACGAAAACCGGAACCCAAAAGCGGAATCCGGCTTCATCCCTGCTCTGCATCCCTAAAAACTATTTAACAAATGGATTTGTACGGCGCAGAGAGCCTCTGAGATAGGCAAATCTGAGCCAGAAACCCATATCCGGATAAACTGCGGATGCCCTCTGTCGAGGATATGACATTCATATGTTGTACCCGATATTAAAATCACCCGATATTGAACGAACATTGGCGTATTTCGACGAACTTTGGCAAATATGGGGTAAAAAGCGTCTAAACTCCAAAACAATGTTTAGGATAATGTATCGATGTCGTATTTCGGACAAGTCTGTAAATTTCGAGTTTCAATGTTGTCCTAACGTGTCTAAAACATCGAAAAAACATTTCGACTGTTTTAAAATGTCGAAAATGTTTTTTGATGCTTGTACAAATCTGGATGAGCATTTAATCCTAATTTACAGACTTGTTCGAATTACGATGTAGAAGCGTATCCCGTATTCAGTTTTGGTCCTGGTATGTTCTAAATCACATGTTTGGCAATGTTCATCAAAACTTACCCAATGTTCGCTTCAAAGCGACGTTTGTATCGATTCAGTTTTTCCGTCCATCTATAATGCCCACCCCATCCTCTCACTTTATTCATCACTTTTTTGCCCATCGTGGCAGATATCTCTTGTTTCCTTTTTTTAATCTGTAATTTCTCTTTTCGCTTCTCACCCTCCCCTCCCCCACCTATATTCCGATGGAGAACTAAGAAACAAAAAACATGGGAATTTATTGAAGTTTAATAAAATTTTTATGCCAGGATAGTATTTCAAGATTTGATATAAAATTTAATTTAATTTTTTCTTAGCCAGGGCATTGTTTCATTTTCAAGGCAGCGTGGAGTGGCGGATTGTTATTGAGTCCTGAGCATCGTCACAAGTTGATCGGAATTGAGAAAGCTAACTCTCGGTAAATAATAGTGATGCATCGAAAGGGAATTCTTAAAAAAAAAATTTTTTGCTCGATGTTCGGTAAAGTCTCAACCCTAAAAATGGGAGATGGGCTCTATTGAGAAGGAACCGGGCTTTAAGATAGTGCAAACGGTATTAATTAGGGGCCAAAACCAAGCCAAAAAGCGCTTAGCGCCAATTCCACGTTTTGGCATTTAGCGTAATACTCATATCTTTGCTTTGGCCTTTATTAGGGGGGGGGGGGGGCTCAACTAGAAGAGAATTGGACTTTTTTAGCCCCCCTGAAGTAAGGGCGTAGTTTATTTGAGAAATCCTTTTGAACAAAATTTCTCTACCCGATGTATTGGGACGTGCGTTGTAAGGCGGTTTAGGCCTTTCATCTATTTTCAAAAAAAAATTTTTTTTTTTAATTTTCGTTTTTTCAATGCAATTTTACCCCTATAATAGAGTCCACCCCCCTCCCCCCCCTTAAGAGGTGTTGGGAATAAAACCTCTCACCCCCCCCCCCCTAATATGATGTTGTACAACTTCGGACCGGCTAAGCCAGCTGTCATCAAAAAGTTTGTGCGACCTTCACCATCAACACTCACACTCACAAAAAGACTGCGCGCGCACTTAAGGAAGTGAAGAAATTCGCTGAACTTTATTGGGCACCCCTGATGTCACTGTCAGGTCGTTCAATTAGTCATTTTGCCCATAATTTGAAAATAGGTTCCATAATACAGAAGATAAATCGGAAAATAGATTTTGAATTAACCAATTAATTAATGACCAATTTACTGATTTTATTTGCGATTTTTAGCCAAGTCGCCGTCGCGCCTCTGTTCGCCGACCAAATTGTGCACAGCTTCCAAAAAGGACGCAAATTAATCAAACGTCAATGCACCCACTGCGAACTGACGATCGGTTTCAATGTCTTCTACGTCAAATGCAACAAGTTTAAAGGTGGAAACCGGGACTGGGATTTTACCACAATTCAGGCTCAGTATCCCGCCACTCAAGAATATGCTAAATTGCATGATTGTGATCCCGTCCAGGAACTCAAAAAATTTTAGGAGTTTATTTTATAAATTTCATTAATTGGTTTGTTATCTTTTCTTTCTTTTTTGTGTGGCCTCTGCTGGCTCGTGTGGATTCGAACTCTTCTGATTTTATCCAACCTATCAAATGCTTCTTGAAAAGGTTTGGTTGTGGTGGTGGTGAAAATGAGTTGACTAAAATGAGGCCGTTTTCGAATGTTGCCGAAAGTACGGATCAGATTGCCCCCCTTCTCCACCGGTTCGAAAGTAGAACGGCCCGAGTGACGAAGAAAATCATGATTCTGTCGATATCGAGAATATAAATGAGCGAAAAATATTCGGAATGGTATAGAACAAGAATGTGGAATTCCTACTGGTCCACAAAACATGGGACGCTTCGATTGGTCCGAACTTTGTCGAATTGACTGACATAAAGGAAAATAATGTTTTTTTTTCGACACACGCGGAGATCAAAACTTCCAGCGCGTCGAAAAAGGTGAGAAAATATGGAACAGCTCGTTCCCCCTCCCCTCCCCCACCCCGCCGCCCCCCGTATGTTTCCGCACCGCCGTTTACCCCACCCCCTCCCCCCCGAATCGTTTCCCCTCAACGGCTACCAGACCGAAGTTCGAACGGTCTGAATGTTGAACCAAACAAAAAAAAGTGATCATATGAATGCTAGACGGGTTTAGAAGCAGAATGCCGACGGAGGACCGGACAACCGGATCAATCAGTTAATTGATCAGTCGGTTGGTCAATTATTGAATCGATAAATAATTGACCCTTGGACTATTTCTTCAATCTGTTAATTGATCAATTAATTAACTAAATTACTGGTCTTTTGGTCCGGGCCAACCCCTAGAAACAGTTTCTGGAGATAATCGGCTTTTGTTATTTGTGTAATTGTCTTTCCAAATTTAGAGGTAGGCTTTCGATCTCACGCGACTAAATCCCTCATCTCAAACCCGATGTGTTTCAGACGGATTCGAATCTTGATTCAATCCTGAAGGATTCAAATTTTCTCCAGACTATATCCTGACCAACAATCCAGGCAATTAAATAATAATAATAGGGGAATTCCTGTTAATTAAATATCGCTAAATCTCTAATAAATTCGGAATTCCCCCACCCTCCCCCTTTTTCCAATATCCATTTTCTAATTTGCCCAATCATCTTTAGCTTGATGAATGAACAACAGATGTTCAAACGGGATCTCAAACAACGGGACATGGACTTGGACGCCGTGTTGAAGGATGCCAACACGCGCCTCCGCGATCAGCAACAGCCATCCGCCAAGGAGGGCGGCGCGAGGCGGCACCGGTGGACGTCGGCTCCAGTCTAAAACTGAACGAACGGTGAGTCTGAATGGGGTACTGACTATCTCTGATGCCACATTCTATCGTTTTTTCAAATAGAACCCCCGGGCTTCTTTTTTGAATACATCCTCGAGAGGTGTGGATCACCGGGGTTAATCCTCGATATGGGGGAGGGACATTAAAGATAGTGAGTTTAAATGTCATGTCGGCGGGCAATTAGAGAAAATCGGTATGTAAGGCGGCTGGTAGTTCAGTAGAGAAGGGCATTTGTCGATGTTTGGCGCCAGCCGTGGGTTCAATTCCCACCCGCCGACGGGGGCCTTGGTACATTTTTTAGCCTTGGGCAATTTTTTCATTGTTCAGAAGTTCAATGGACGGCGGCGACGGCGGAGCGGGCATATCCCTTGGGACGACCATTGAAAAGAGGCAACGCCCGCGGCAAAAAAGCGACATACTTCATGAACACTGGAGGCGTTTTGAACAGAACTGATGCAGTACGAACTTTTCCGACTTCGATTACACATTCCCTGATTTTTTTTAAGGTAGCAAGAATAATTTTTGCATGTAAAATAAACATTTTTCTATCTACTTGACTGTCCTCTAGAAAATCCGGCTGTACGGGGTCGCTAATATAGATGGCTTCCAATGGACGTGGGCCTCTAATATAGGTCGGCCGTAGGGCTTCAGTATAGGTAGCGACAAATGGACGGGATCTTTGACGCATTGACAAATCGGGCACCGGAATGATCCGCGCAAGCTGTTCATCGACAGCATTCTTGCCTCCAGTGCGAAATTTAAACATTTTAGAATACCTTATCCTCTTTCTAATAGAGCCTCTAAGTAGTTACACCCCTGGGACCGTTGGAGATGATGGACAGGTTTACTAATTGGAAGTGACAGGTCGGGGAGAGGGGGTGTAAAGCAGGTGCTGAGGGAAGGAGGGGGAAAGCCCGTGCCTATGGGAGGGGAGTGTAAAGCCTACGGGGATATGCTAATCTGAAGTGACAATGGAATGAGTCAAATCCAGGACCGTTAGAGTAATGACAGAATAATATTTTGACTCATCAAAATAGAAATTGAATAAAGGCACAGATCGCATTTTATGCACTTTTTGCAGCGAACTATATTGGTCCCCCAAAGGGAGGGAGGGCTTGGATTTATGTGGCGGAGGAGGGCGTGATGGTTATACACTGACCTCTCCTATTTTTCTCTAACTTATGAATTGTTAAGGAATGGGAGGGAAGGGGTCATCTCTAATTAGACAAATCAATAATACCATTGCATCCAAACATTCCCTCAGCCATAACATCCAACTTTGTCGATTTTTGACCCTCATTTTATTTTAACATTTATTTACATGTAAATTCATTTTTTTTCTATATTTTAGCGCAAAAGTACGCCACCGCCAGCAACAACAATTTGTAGTACCATTGCTGAGAAAAGGTACAGTCAGGTCCAGGGGGGAGAGGGATAATTACGATCAAATAGAGACAACACGTCTGTGGCGAAGGTCTGCAGCATTTTAATGTCGTTTCGCTTCGCACTCGTCAGGTTCCCGGCCACAAAAATTGTAACGCCATGGGAGCTGCGCCTTCAGCAAAACAAGAATTGGATCAATGGATGGACCTTATTGGACCTGATTTATATAGTTGGTGACGGGGAGGTAATAAAACTGTAACTAATATGTAAATATATTCCTCAGGAGGGCATGTATGCCTACAATAAGTCCTGGTTTCAAACAATTTCGCCAATGATGACCAAAATGGAGGAGACAGCAGAGACGGCGGCGATGACCGAAGGGTCCGGAATTCAATCAAAATTAAACGAAAAGTCGAGTTCGTAAACGCGACCACGTGAACTATCCAAGAAAGCTAACGATTAAACAACCCAAAATTGTTCGAAAGTAAATTGCTGAAATGTCTGCTTATGGACCACCCCACATTTGAGTATTCAAAAATTCCCGTAATCTGGATTTATGCACAAACAAACAAAAAAAAACTCGGTTCCTTAAAAAAAGGCAAACCTTGGAGAGAATGAAACGGTCTGCGGATGCGTTGCGCGGATCGTTCACGTTGTAGCGCATTTTGGCAAAGAAGAGTGTGGCCACTATTTCGGCTGCACTACAACCGCTGGTCGGGTGGCCCGAGTTGACAGCGCATGTCAGCTCAATGGTCAAAATGCGCATGAGATTGGCAGCGTCCTGCAAGTTCTTCTCGACAGTCATTTTTGTAGAACGCACCTGGTGCAACACATAATCAAAAGAACGTCCAAAGATGCCTCTGTAAATAAATAAATTTTTGTTATTCATTAGAAGCATTTTTTAGTTGACTTGCTGCTGCTGGCTGGGCGGACGGCGGCGATGACTGTGTCCAATTTCTGAGAAATGTTTGCATTCATTCTATCAAATCCAACACGCATGTTTTTATTCCCAACACGCATGTTTTTATTCACAACACGCATGTTTGCATTCCCAACACGGAGAGTGTTGTTCAAATTTTCCATGGTGTTGTTGAAGCCGTCAAATTGAAGGACCAGGAAGTCGTAGTTAAAAAGGAGATCACGGACATTGTCGTTTTGGGTCCGAATTACCTCCGTCGCATTTAGAACGTCCGAAATAGCACCATGTCCAATCCCAATTGGAGAAGGAGGACTCTTTATAATAAGGATTTTATTTTTCATTTTGTGACAACTCGGGCGCTGGGAAAGGGATCAAACACCAAACGAATAATCAATACGCCAGAGATAAATTAATGTTTTTACTTCTAAGTTTTACACACAGGAGCGCAGACAGTTAGAGGTTAGACGAAAAATGCGCAAACATTTAACAAATGCGTAAAAAACTAATTGACCCAAAAAGTTATTAGGCTATAGTTCTCCCATTGTTTTCGGCACCGCTGGTTAAGCCTCATTCCGAATTCCGGACCCAAATTTGACCAAAAGGTCAAAGATTTTCAAACGTAAACATCTCGAAAACTAAAACGCATAACAACAGCGTACGAATAAAAATGCATCAAATGATTTATTATAATTGGAGAGACGAATAATGCTTTTTTTTGTTTAGGCATAAGATCATTGTTATTTTCAGAAAAAATATTCGGGTCCGGAATTCAATCAAAATTAAACGAAAAGTCGAGTTCGTAAACGCGACCACGTGAACTATCCAAGAAAAGCTAACGATTAAACAACCCAAAATTGTTCGAAAGTAAATTGCTGAAATGTTTGCTTATGGACCACCCCACATTTGAGTATCTACATTTTCCTACTGCTGAAGGTGTCGTCCGTTTTGCCGTTAAGATTACATTGACATTTGCGGCGGAATGCTTATAACTTTTTAGTAACTGTTCAATCCTTAATGATATCATTCGAAAGAAAACTGTGTTTAGAAGATTGGTTAAACTAAAAGCTAAGCGAAATTAAAGTAAACTCAGAAATCATGATTTCTTGTTTTAAGCTGTTTTTCGATCCCCTAACTTTTGCTTCTAAACATCTCGAACTTCCGAAGGATACCATCATATGGAAATAGATGGCTAACAAAAAGAATAACCAAAAAACATGTTATTCAACAAATGTCGGCGCACCCCTTTTTTGAGCTAAAACATTATCATGAATTTTTTTTGAATTAAATTGAGAGTTACATATTTATTGGCATTTTGTATAATCGCGCTTTACAACAAATTCGGACCCAAAAAGTACGGATAATCCGGAAAAAGTCCGATGAAATTCCATTCAGAAATTCAAATTCGTGGATTTCAAATGGTTTACAAAACTCTATTTTCATGTGCGTAGTTAAACCAGCATCTGAAGAACGCACAGGGTAGTCCAAAGGTGGAGAATTTGGTGAGTCGGCAAGCAAATTTTTAGACATATTTTTTGTTGTCTATCAAGCGGGTTCAAATTTTTTTTTTTGTAAAATTAAAAAAGAAATACGTAACTTTGCATGATTCGAACATTAGTGTAGAAATTTTCGGGCAAACTAACATGGAAAGGAGGACAGAAAGTCAGTGAGAATTTTTCCTTTTAATATTTATCGAAAAAGGCGACGGATTTCCATGATGGTATTTTGCTGATTCAATTGGCCGAAGTGTTGACACAACGCAATTTGCCACGGTTCACATTTCGAGTCCGGGTTACAAGTCCCAGACTTGGATGAGGAGAGAGAGCATACGAAACGGGAATGCCGTCGACTGTTTGGGCTGGTACCAACGCTCTTCCGGCATCCGCGCGCCATTCCAATCGGCGTGGAATCAATAGTCCTGAACAGCGCAGCCAAACTCATCAACAAGTAGTCCATGATTGTACTGTGATTTGTTACTCTTGAGGGAGGGAATAACCGATGGATTAGTCACAACCGTGTATTCCAATGCCTTGTCAAAAAATCGGGACCAGATGGGGCGGCAATCACTCAAATTCATCAAATCCCCCACAACTACTAAACCGTTTTTTCCGCGGCTTAGGGCCACGTTGACCCTTTGGGGATCTCCCCAAAATTCGATCTTCCGCTCTTTCCGCTGGCGGTCCTCTCGCGGCTCGGGCGTCCATTGCTGCTTCGATACTGTCGTCACCACAAAAGTGACGTCCGCTTCATTGCCCTGCATCGAGTCTGCAGTCACTGCCAGCACGCCGTCCAGGCCCCTTTCCTTTAGCTCCTTTCCAAGTTGCGCAGCTTGGCCGCATAGAGGCAGATAACGAATGCTGCCTGAAAAATCGCGCAACAACTCCAAAATGTCCATTACTGTCCATGTCTGCCCGGAATTGGTCGCAGAGAAGGTGGTGAGTTCGGCTTCCTTCGGCGTCGTCTGATTGATCAGCAGCAGTGGTGAGTCGGTGACCGGCATTTTGAAGATATCTGTGAGCATTGGGAACGAGCCGGGTCCCGGCTTCCCCATTCGGTCGGTAGGCGGCACTTGCCACACACTCAACTATTTGCCAATGCGACCGATAATTGGTCTGGAGGGTCGTCCGAGAAGAGTTGATCAACGGCGGCGGGTGACATAGCCGGATAATCCGCTGTCTCCAAATTTAGATCAGCTAACACTTCAGCTGGTTGAGGTTCAGTCGTCGGGGTGTTGTTCCGTGACTCTTCAGGTGTCAAGTCCTCAAACTGAGTGGTTGGTGCAGCCGGTTCGACATGATGTTCGGCAGCCGCTTGTTGACAAAAAGGATTCGCCGAAGCGGATGATCGCTTTTTCGAACATTGTAGCTTTTTGCTTTTAGGCATTTTAGCTCAAAAGGAAGAAAAAAAGATTTTTTTGAGGTGGTGATGTTTAAATTCGATATAATGTGATAAGGCACTAATGGGTGGACACTATGGCATTTGGATAAGCAAAGATTTAGGATAGTGCAACAAATCTGTACAGCTAGATGCCTAATTGTGATCAACAATTGTATATATATAGATGTATATATTTTTTTTAGCAGATTCTTCTGTTCGGCCGTTTAGCTTCTGCTTACTCGTCAGTGTCATAATTATTTGAATGCCAGTTGGTTAGTGGACTTTGAATTGATCAGCCTTTCCTGAGTGGCGTGACTGTCTCCGCTAATGGATTTAAGCTTTCGAATGTTTGCAGAAATTGGCCCTTTTTAATTGATTTTTAGTCGTTGTATCTAGACGGTTTGGCCAAATTTGAACGGCTGCGCAATGAATATTTCTGAGTCCCAGTACCATTCATTACTTCAGAGAAATTTTTCAAAAGTCATTTATTTTATTTCAAATTTTCAACATATTTTTATCGTGCGTAAATTTTGGGACCATTATTTTGGGTACCAGAACACCTTTTTCAAAAACTCCATAGGGGGGAACAATTTTTGCCGTTTGATTTAATGTCACTGTTTCCCATTCGCCGTCCTTCCTTTTCAGTTTGATTTTTAAGATCTGGTCCGTTAGGCTAATTTTATACGGGATTACCGATCAAAAAGGTGTTTTATGGGGATCGTATCGCCCGATTTCCCGTTTAATTATTCGAATTTTTTCAGAAAACTCGGTACCAATTTTCCATCAGATGTATTCATCGTTTTTTTCTGCCATTTTCCCGTCGGGCGAATTCATCGTATTTTTTTGGTAAGTTCCTTTCACCCCTTCGGCGAAATATTTCAGGGTTTGCTTTGCCCTCGAGAATGCCAACAACGACAACAACAACAACGGACACTTTGCCCAGAACGCCAACAATGACAACGTCAACCATGACAACGGACACTTTGCCCTCGAGAATGCCAACAACGACAATGGACACGGAGCCGAAAATAGTGGAAACGAACAAAATGCCAACAACGACAATGGACACGAAGCCGAAAACAGTGGAAACAGACAAAATGCCAACAACGACAATGGACACGAAGCCGAAAACACTGGAAACGGACAAAATGCCAACAACAACAACAATGACCAGTATGCCAAATTTTTATTTTTCTAATTATATTTCCCTTTATATTTTTTTCATCAAAAATCAATTAAATATGTCAATTCCTTTGCAGCGGTTTCCCGAATGCTGCTGCAATCAACAGCAACCGTCTCTGACATCGGCTTCGTGGTCGTAGTACGAGCCTTCTCCGCAGCCAACAACAACGCCTTCAGTGCCAACCGTTCATAGCAAGAGGCAACAACAACACCACCGACGTCAACAACGTGAAAAAATGTAGCTTTCAGAGATTCAACTGGGAAGGGAAACGACTTCAACAGGGGAGGGAGTGGCTTTAAGGGGAGGGCGTCTATTAGAGAATGGGTTTAAAATGGGGGTGAGGTCAAGTTAAAAAATTATTATTTAGGGGCGCATTTTCGTGAATGCAGAAGGAAGGACTTTCGACTAAATCGTGCCGAAAAACGGCCGGTATGAGGTGCAGGCAATCCTTGCCTGCACCTCATACCGGTGCCATAATGAAGAGAGATTTATGTCACTGTGCGATTGGACCGGTGAGGGGGGGGGTGTTCCCTCTCAAATAATTTTATTTGTAGGCTTTCCTGGTAAGGAAAGCTGGATTTTGTCGGAATGGAGCCAAGTTCAGGAATTGGTCCTGAAATTCGCGTTCGACAATATTGTTTCTTGGATGATTCTTGCAATTCGAGGCGCCACAGTCCCGGGGGTTTGCTCAAACGGTCAGCAAATGTAAAATCCCAAGAAATTGGGTACGCGGACAATGCAACTTATCGACAACGGCGTGTCGTCTGATTAATTAAATTAAAATTATATTTCAATCTGTTTATCATTTCTATCTAATTGATCAGACCTCAGATTGATTTTTATTTTCTTTGGGGTGACTCGGGTCGCAATCAGCAGTTTTATTTTATGCTGACCTCTTTTGAGAAGCCCTTTCCTTTTTCACTCAATAATAATATATTTAATTTAATTTCAAATTGTATTAATTTTTTATTATTTACAGGCCCCACACTGGTTGAAGGAGTTCATCGCAAAAGCAAAATCGAGATCGACGAACAAAAAAATAAAAAAATAAAATAAATAAAAAAAGAAATAAAAAATTTTTTATAAATCATTTATATTCTTTTTTTATTCATTGTATTTACTGTATTTCTTGTAATAGCAATTTTGTGCTTTTTATGCATTTAAATAATCAAGCATGAGTTTGGGAAGAAATATATATCAATCGACTACTCTCGGTCTTAATGTCCGAATCCGAAAGAATTTTATGCGGGAACCGCTCCAAACCAGTTCAAAAACCGGTCCAAAGTCGTGAAAAATGGGTTAGAAATGACCAAAAACCAGCCGAAACACAATCAAAACCTGACAAATTTGGTATCAATCGACAGCTCTCAACGAGACAAATCGATGGGCATGCATGATCAATATTTACCATTTTTTCAAATAGAGGACCAATTTTACATTAGATTTATTGGGGCGGTGAAGAATTTGGCCATAAATGCGAATTTTTCGCATGTCTGCTGGCAAGTAAGACACTTGCCGTCCCCCACCCAGCTGACAGGGTGGCCGGAAAATTGGTCAGTGGAATATGCGTCAGTGGTAAATGCGTCAGTGGAAAATGCGTCAGTGACAATCTCAAAAAATTGATGAAGTGAGAAATTTTGACAGTCTATCTAATGATATTTTTGATTGATATTTAAAGATCATAATTTAAAAATATTTAACAATTTTCGGACCAAAACCAAGGGAATGCCCGAACTCTGATCAAATCATTGATCAGCCTTGCTTTCACAGCGCCAGGGGAACAACTATATAATTCTTTTTGTCTCTTAATAAGCCAATTTCCACTGGGTTGTAAACCCTCTTCGACATGTTTTTTTATTAATAAAATAGCATTGAGAACTTGTCCGATATTTTTTTCGTAATTGGATCGGTTGCGCGCGAATCATGCAAATTCCTGTTGATGCTGATCAACATTGGCAGCACGTTGTAGAAGATTACAACAACGCACCAAACAACGAAATTCGGGGCAAAGGCATGGCACGAAAAAGTCTCTATGTTCAGCAAGACGCCACCTTATGCCGCGTTTTTGAAAGCCGTGACCAGAGAGAACCGTTAGATTATCTCCGTGCAATTGCTTACAAAATGCCGAATCCACTTTAAAATGGAATATATAACCAATCATACTAAAGAAATTTCATTTCTTAACTTTTTTAAAATGATTTTGATTTTTCACTGACGCATTATCCACTGACCGATTTTCACTGACGCATTTTCCACTGACGCATTTGCCACTGACGCATATTCCACTGACCAATTTTCCGGGAGCCGCTGACAGAGCACTCCGCACATAAATTGATGTGCGAGCACTCGGGCTTTCCGAACAAGGGCTCCTCCACAAGACACACCATGCAATGGTGTGACCACATTGGAGAACACCCCATATGGACGTGTTCAGCTTCCCTTCCATTCGGCGCTCAACATCGCCGACCGCTGTCTCCAATGCCTGCAACTTCGCATTCATCAGATGGGCCAGTTTTACTTCTAACAGTTCCTTTTTGAAGGCCTGCCACGCCATTGCATCATTCTCTAAAGAGAAATAGGCAAAATGGTAAAGTCTGGGTGGGAATCCAATCCATGGGCCAATTTTAAAGGGTTAAATTACCGGAGGAAGAGGCGGACGTCCCCTCTTTGTCTTCCTCAGGAGGCGATCCCTCTCTCCGCAATCGCTTCAGCACCGGGTCCCGCTTAAAGCAGTTTTCTTTGCCCTAAAATTTTAAACGATTCAAGGGTTCAGTCCATGGTACAAACTTTGGCGGCCCAATCCGCCAGCTTGGTGACTCTGTAGCGCATGTTCACGAAAACATGCCGCGCAATTTTATCCGCTTAAAAGGTCAAAACATGCGGAAAAGAAGGGGAAACCATGAGGAAATGGAAAAGGGGGAAAACAAAGGGAATAAGGGACAGGAAGGACTGATGCATAGAGATGCAAATTCAAATGACCAAGCAGTGAGGATGCGAATGCCGACAGACAATTCCCCGGGGACCTCTTCCCTTCCGTCCCCCCGCCCGCGCAAAGATCAAATTGAATTTATGATTTATTAAAAAAAAAGAAATCAATTTTTATTGTATAAAAGGCAAGATTAGTTTAGATCGAGGCATTTGGATCGAATTTTTAAACAAAAATGGAAACCAAGCTTGGCCTGAAGAGCTGCGCACTGTCACCAATGAAGCACAAGACGACAGGGCACCTAAAGCGCTTC
The DNA here is from genome assembly GCA_024500135.1 of Heterodera carotae. NCBI lineage: Eukaryota > Metazoa > Nematoda > Chromadorea > Rhabditida > Heteroderidae > Heterodera > Heterodera carotae. The sequence continues at coordinate 17,942 of JAKKIK010000141.1, forward strand.
ATGAAATTAGATTTTCTCAACTGATCAACCACGAAGGGCTAAAACATTGTTGCCAGGACAAACGGAGCTCACATAAGCAGAGCAACCGCCCCGGTTAACAGCAAAAAATGTACATTTACAATACCTTAATGAAACAAGAAAATTTTCGATATTGGTTCCTCTGTGCAGGGCGTATAGCCCCTCCCATTCGTTATCGATTCTCATCAACCATGTACAGATTCAAAATTTTATTCAGAATAATTAATGCATAAATATCGGGAGATTGGCAGCCATCAAGAATGTGGAGAAAATTTTCAAATGTATTCCCAAGGGACATGTGGTACACAAGGATAAACAATGCGCGGCACAGGTCGATATTAATGGGGACTAAAATCGATTAGTATTCTTGAGAAACGATGACTCAATAATGGACGGTATCGGAAGTGCAAGGCTGTTATAATAAACGACTGGCACATCCATTCCCCTCACATAAATTGCACACCAATGTGATCCCTCCTTGTAGTTGGGATCACGGTTGACAATCAGTGCTGATGGATAACGAAGCGAGATGGGAGATGGTAGCTGATCACTGGCAAAACAGCCCCGGAAGACTCGTTCGGTGTGACGATTATGCCTCAATATTGTCGAAATTTGAACGCTGTCCATGTTTGAGCCACCGGAAGGAGCAAAGTTGATTGAGCACAAGACTTGCAATGACCATTAAATAAAGTAAGAAAAGAGCTTTTGGAACGGTGGTTTTTGTTGCTGTTGTTATACTGGGGTAGTAGTTACGACAAAGTCGATGAGCTTATTGTTTTACTAGTACGTTTGGATAAATATAAACTTCTTAAGTATTCAGCATAGGGTCTTTATGAATATTTTTCAATTCGCTGAGCTGTAGTCAATTTTTTTGTTACAATAAAAAATAAACTGTGTTGGTCCTGGAGGCTGGGGAGGAGTGTCCACTACCTCTGGTTCATCATCGTCTCCATTTCTCTTAAGCAGTACGCTCATCCCCTTGGGTAGTTCAACCTTAATCGGTCTGTTAACGAGTTCTTTGCGCATCTGCAAATAACGTCTCAGTTGCTGATTGGAATGAACATTTTTTGTAGAGGGATTTGTCAGTTCAGACCTCGCACGATCCAAATCGTGTCGTACAGCATCCATTTAATATCTCCGGTATCCGTCATTGTGGTGAGCCCTCGGTAAAGTTCCTCCGGAACAAGTAAAAATTTGTTCGCCATTTTTATTAAATGAAGTGTGTTTGAGTAAAGGTAGATTTGGCTAGTTCCACAAGTACTGGTGTCAGCAATTCTGCAAACAATCCGCCAAATCCGGCACCCTTTTGCACCAATACCCTCGCGCCGCGCTCACTTCTAGCTCGGCTCATTCGATGAACAAAATCCACATAAGGCGCTAGACGCTTCTTCTGTCGGGTTGTTAAACAAAACCGGGAGGCACAATGTTCAAACAAATCTCCGCCAATGCCAGAAGTTGGTCCGAGTTTGCAGTACGTATTAGCTTTTTACACTTTTTGGCGGATTTCGTTCTTGCGAGTGAACAAAGGAATCTTTATTTTCTCGAATAAGTTGACTAATGTTATGTTGTTGTTCCATTTTTTGGGATGAATACAACTAGCCCTCCTTCCTCATCCTGTTCTTCCCTGTGAGTTGGGTGCTCTCATTAGTACCAAGTAAGTCCGGACCCAACCGGAACTATTGAAATTTATTGATCTTCTTTAAAATGATTTTATTTTTATTGATAAAATTCTAGAATCTGATAATATAATATTTTGCGTCTTTTGCTTAATGTCTCGGTAAGCCGATAGCCATCCTCTAAACAATTAATTCCCCATCAATATGATTTTATCAAAATTTTTTCTGGTCAAATTTCAAAAAATTTAAAATTTGAATGAGTTATTTTTCGATGGGTTTAATCTATTACCATATTTTTACCTTGTAACCTTTCCATTGCACGTAACGATTTTTAATTATTATGGCATTTTTTAGTTCGACGCGTATTGGAATGGTGCAAAAATCGGTGTCATTAGAAGTGATTGGGGAAGGGCATTGGTTTGAAAGCGGCGGCGTTATGTGGGAACACGATGTGCCCGGTTGTCTGTTCTACTAGAGTCGTTTACCCTACTTTGGCAACAACGACAATTCATACAGCGAAGGCGATGTAGTGCGCCGTGGTCTGAACTTGGCAACCCTTCAAATCATTTACACACGGAAGGGACAACGTTTGGGTAAGTGTGAGTGGTGATAAAATTAAAAATAGGGCGGGTAGGGATGAAACCCCCGGCCCGGTTTAACTCCGCCAGCATATAGACCGGCTCAGGACCGGCGTTTTACTAAACAATTTTAACTGTTATATTTATAAAAAACACGGGACATGGATTTTACTAAATAATTTATAATCCAATGCAATACCGTAGTTCCTATATTAAATCCCTTGGAACTTATTGGAGGGTCGGGCATTACAAGAGGTGCGATTTTATATTTCAATACAATATGTGCTTTTCTATACAGGTGAAGGGCTTTTATATGTAGAAAGTACGGTTGTCTGAAACAAAACCTACAAATAATTTGGATAGATTTTTTACGGAATAAACTGTTTTCATGCTTTTTTCTTCTGATTGATTCTTTTTATTGAGCCTTATGACCATTTTTTGTTTACTGGAGTCCATTGGGCTATTTGTTCTAGCACCAAGTTTTTTTTAGCAGCAGATGTCGCTGACGGTACCACCGACCAAAATTGATGCTGTTAACGCGTCGTCATCGAACAAAAAACCTCCACACCCTGCCCTCTCCCTCCCTCAAATAAACACCTCCCCTCGAATAATAGTATAATTGCTGCGATTAAAAAATTTAGATTTTTTATTTTGTTTAATTGAAAATGGACGACTCGAATGATTCCCAAGGATTTTTCTCCGAGCTGGCGGTGCTCAGTTCGATGTTGGCTATTGCAGCCCATTGAGCACGACGTGCCCCGGCAACACGCTGATAGGATAAGCACAGCATGTGTCGCTCTTCGCTTGTTAATTCAACGTTCAATTTGACCAGCTTAAAAGCAAATCATTTATTAGCCAGGGATGGGGCCCAATGCAGACTTTTCTTAACTCCTTCATTAGTACCGTCATATCGTCAAATCGTTACACTCTTTTTGCGAGTTTGGCACGCTGCAGCAGTTCATTTCTTGCTGGTTCCTAAGACAAAATTTTACTAGAATCAGGAACCAATTAATTATTTATGCTATATCCTCTCACCACTTTTTGTGTTTTGCCTTGGACTGCTCCAGTTCGGCCAATGTTTCGTCCAAACGGCTTCAGAGTCCCGGACTCAATACCCACCAAATAATTTCCAAAAATCCTAGCAAGCTGAAACAGGACAACCGTGTCAACAATTAATTGAACCACATCGATATTAAAATTTTTGATTCTTCTCTATTTTCATCTCAGAATTGGTATTATTGATCAATGATTGTTAAAAAGCCGACCACCATTCATTGATAAAACCATGACCAAACTTGCCCATCGGTGTATGCCATCACATGGAAAAAAAAAATTCGGACGATCTTTAAAGATCGATCATGATTGTTCAAATTGCGCCGGATCCAGTCATTAGTTCGTTCAGTCAGAACTACAAAAAGAAATTCAATTGACACCAGTTTGTAAAGCTGCCAATGGATACCCGTCAGACACTGGCGGAAAAGCGACGAAAAACAATTAAATTCATCCGGCGGGATGACAATGCCAACAAATGCTCCGTGCTGTGTTGTCGTGACACACACAGCAAATTCTGGCACTGAAGAAAACCGGCATAACAAGCAACAGTGAAAGACCGTTGTATGCTTTTTTTACTCATAATAAAGCTAAATAAAAAAATAATAATAATTTTGCCAAACATGGAGTAAAAATTTTCGAACTTCTACTTTTTCGGGAACGGTTCGAAACCTTGCGAGGGGGGGGGGGGAGATTGATTTTTGGTAGTTAATTACATGCAAAATATGACAAAAACTAAGTTATTTTGCCACAGAAATTACATTTGACATGGACATGACCGGATACCCGATTTTCAACAAACACCGGCTGTTTGACAAACATTGCCAAACATGGGGTTAAATGGCCTTTCTAAATCATTTTCGGGTTATAACTTTGCACTGAATCTCGAACAAGTCTGTAATATCAAAAATTTGTTGACCAAACAATACAATACGCGTATTTTTTATTGGTTTGGTTTTGTTTTGGTTTTTCTACAACGTTAAACAAAATAATTTACAATAGAAGCGTGTTGTTTTGGTATTGGTATCAATCAATATATCGTATTGTACTGATTTGTGTTGTGTATTGTCCGATCTCTAATTTTACTCTATTTTTGTATTTTAATTTAAAAAAAGTAAATTATCTAATTAAATTCTTGATCAATTAATACACGTAAAATGGAGTGGCACAATTTTGTCATAGTGCTTATTGGATTGTTTGCCTGCCTTGACATTATAAGCAATTATAATTATTGGCCCTTCCTGTGCATCGTCCAATGCTGCATTCATTTGCTTGACTTCATGCTTCAGGCACAAAAACAGCGAATCGCGAAGGTTAAATTGACGAAAACCCCCAAATTTTGCAAACTACTGCCAAAAATATATACAAAAAGTTGCAACTGGACAAAAATGCTGCCAAAAATAATTTTTGTTTGCTCTCTCTTTTTGGTCAAAATGTCCGGAATTTTTTAAATTTCTTTTCAAGAACTTCCCCTTGGCGGGTTGGGTGGGATTGAAAAAGAAATAAATCAAACAATTTTATAAATCCCTCGAATTTTATGACGCAAAATTGGTCTTAGGCCAACGAATTGCAACTGGCGGCACAATTGCGTGAGGAGGCAGCAAAACACCAATTGCTTGAGGTCAAACATGACAACATTGCTTTGCAAGGCAAATTGGACGAATTGACACCGCAATTGGACGAAACAATGGCCAAAATGTTGGTATTGGAGCAACTGTTTCAAGATGCAAGAGCCTAAATCTCTGCCTTGGATGCAGAACAGCAACGAGACAATGCCAACGCCAACGCCGCCGGGCATCCTTTTTAAATTTTAAATAAAATTTGTGAATATTTAAAAAGCTCAAAGGTCAAAACACTTAATAAGCCAAAGACGGTCCAAATCCCTTAACAATAAAATCAATAAAAAGAAAAATAATATTTCCTTTAAAAGTCAAAAAATCAGAATTATAAACAATCATTTTTACTTAGAATATTCGATGGTTCAAAGCATGACCGTCAGAGATTTTGACCGTTTTTCTACATATTAGGGATTTGTCCCATAAGGTGTTTTGGCCTGTAGCCCACCGCCCCCCCCCCCTGCTGGTTACACCCTTGACATGATGCGTGTTACGTAACCCAACTCAATATTGACTGCAGGAAAACTGTGGTCGTCCAGCATAGTACCATGAGCGATGAGAATCAGAAAGTGGCCATTCAGTGCGCTGTGGAGGTGCTGGATAAGTACACCTGTCCATCAGAAATCTCGGAGCATATCGCCCAGAATTTTAACAAAAAACTGGACGCAAATTGCCACTGCCTTGTTGGGACGCACTTCGGCTGCAACGTCCAAGAAAATGATTGCATCAGTTTTGTGTGGGAGACATTGGCATCGTTGTGTTCTATTGAAGGCGATTACCTTCTGGGCATTTTTGGATGTACGACCCGGGATTATTCAATGTTTTGTAAACTTTTTAGATATCAATTTCAATTTCATAATGGCCAAAAAAAGACCGACAAAAATTGCAAAAGAAGTGTCATCAAAAATTTTGTGCGCACTTTCACCATCAACACTCACACTCGCAAAAAAACTGCGCGCGCACTTAAGAAGTGAAGAAATTCGCCGAACTTCAATTGGCACTCCTGATGTCACTGTCAGGTCGTGCAATTAGTCATTTTGCCCATAAATTTGGAACATAGATTCCATAATACAGAAGATAAATCGGAAATAGATTTTGAATTAACCAATTAATTGATGACCAATTTGCTGATTTTATTTGCACTATTTAGCCAAGTCGCCGCCGCGCCTCTCGTCGCCGACCAAATTGTGCACAGCTTCCAAAAACGACGCAAATTCATCAAACGGCAATGCACCCACTGCGAACTGACGATCGGCTTCTATGTCCCTACATCAAATGCAACAAGTAAACGTGGATGTCGTATATCCGTTGGGGGGGAGGTAGAGAATGAAACGAGGTGGGGGGGGGGGTGAAACTGGGGGAAATGATACGGGGGACGAGCTGTTCCGGTCGAAATTTGAAGGGGAAAAAAAAAACCCAAAATTTCAGCAAATTTCCATGAGATGTCGCTTCTTTGCGCCGCTTCCCTGCGTTCGGCCAAGCTAAAGCCAACACTGTTGATGCCATTCAACGAATGTGGACGCCTCCGCCTTGGTCTGGTGCTAAGGACGGCTTTGGGGGGGAGTACCATCATTACAAAGCTTCAACATTTTGGACTCCTCCCTGTTCAGGATTTAGGCCCTTTCTGATTACATATAAAGTAGTTGCTGAAAAGCAATATAATTTTAGGCGATTGTTGTCCGGACAATTGCCCAATGGTTCCTCCGCTGATCGTTTTCTGCACCTACTTTTTGGATCGCTGCAAAGCATGTGGCTACCAAGTTTCTGGGTAAGTGCATGCAATAAGTTTGCGCATATTGTCCTATACCGAATAGAAATCGTACCAAAAATGGGTAAGAAAATGACCAAAACAGCCTGAAGAAATTCAATCCTGACAAATTTTTTGTGGCTGTTTTTAGTCATTTTCCTATAAATTGAGTGTGTTTGGGCTGGTTTTGGTCCTTTTCTTACCCAGTTTTTCACAACTTTTAATCGGTTTAAAAACCAATTTGAAGTTATTTTACAAAAAAATCTTTCGCTTTCATACATTATTAGCTGTAAAAAATCTATTGATATACGTATATTTTGTCCTATTTGAATTAAAATTAATTTATAATTATTTTGAAATTAACCGATTGCTTAATTTCTGTCCCCCTTTTCTCTATCTCTGCAGAAATTCTGCTGAAGTTGAAGCCATTCACCAATCAGTTTCTCCACAAAGGCTACCCAAAATTGGTAACCCGATAAAAAATAGGAAATTTTCATTTTGGTGAAAACTCCACCCCTCCCTCCCCCACTCTCCCCCTTACGGACAGATTTGCTCCAACTGCAGTGGCAGAAACGGTGACAAGTTTTTTGACAAAACTTCGTGATCCGTTGTTCCCGTACACATACGGCATGGAATTTGTTCTTTTCGAAAAGTTTGGCCAGCGACGGGGCAGTGCCAACGGAGTCGGACAAAGCAAGGGAGGAACTTGCGCGCATTGTGGAAGATTTGCCACCGGTGAGATTTTTGGTTTGGGGGAGAGGAGATGGTAAATTGTGGAAAATTTTCCTTTTGCTGAGGAAAAAGCATTTTTTCTCATTTCAGGGGGCAGGGATTCCCCTCCCCCCCCCCTCCTCCTCCTGGATACGGGCCTAACTCTAACATTGTAGCAACGGTTTGGGAGTTTTGGGCTTGGGTCTGACATTTTAGAAATGGTATGTTTTTGGATACAAATTAAGTATTGGCTCGGCCTGCAAATTTTGTTGCTGAGACTCGACGGGGATTATTGGACTAATAGCAAAAAGAAGTCCATGCGGGACATACGCCGCATCCTTTCGTCATCAAAGCAAAGGTTGCAACGACGAATTGAACAGAGAGAAGTGGTAAGCCCCGGGGTATAATTAGAGGAAAATAGAGATTTTTTCCAAAAAATAGGTGAGATTTTAAGCGATTGTTACTGAATATTGACCAAAAAAACTGCATTTTTAGTACAACTAATTATTGATAAAAATGCTAAAAAATCTCCCGCTCAAATAAAATAAGCCTTATAAATAATAAAAAAAGAGACTAAAAATTAACAGATTTAGAAAAGTGAGGTAAAATTTGAGAAATTTTAAGAATTACCGATATTATTAAAAATTCCGGATTTTCAGGTTCGGTTGGATTTGGACGCTGCTGAAACGGCAAATGATCAGCAGCCGTCGCTTCGAGCAGTTCGGATCAGGACGCAATTCGAGTGCTGTGGTTGTCTGGTGCAGATGAACAGATCAGTGATGTTGGAGCGATGAATTTTTGTCAACCGGAGAAATGAATGCGGCGGTAAGCAAAAGACGAAAACATTATATTATCGGATTCTGAAATTTTATCAATAAAAAAATCATTTTAAAGCAGATCAATAATAAATTAAATAAATCCGGTTGTGTCCGGACTCAATTCCGAAGCCGCAAAACTAAAGACCGATTTTTCATTTAGCCCCCCTGAAATCCATGGTCTGGGAATACGCCCTTGGAATTTACCATAGTCAGAAATAATGGTAAACTATTTGTGTATTGGTCAGAACTAAGATTTTTCCTCGGTGTCGGGTTTTCAAATTTTCTCCGGTGTCGGATTTTCTGCGCACCCCTATATTTAACTTTTTATTACAGGACCACAACCCAAACAACATCCAGCAGTGCCACTTCATCAATAACAAAAACAGCATCCGAGTCCTCAAATGCAGGGCACAGTCCAGGCCAGATCAGTGATGTTGGAGCGATGAACCTTTTTGTCTCCGAGTCTTCAAATGGAGGGCACAGTCCGGGCCAGATCAGTGATAAAGTTTTGTCTCCGAGTCTTCAAATGAAGGGCACAGTCCAGGCCAGATCAGTGATGTTGGAGCGAAGAACATTTTTGTCAACCGGAGAAATGAATGCGGCGGTAAGCAAAAGACGAAAAATATTATATTATCAGATTCTGGAATTTTATCAATAAAAATAAAATCATTTTAAAGAAGATCAATAAATTTCTATAGATCCGGTTGTGTCCGGACTCTAATATTTATAAAGAGCTTTTTAAAAAAAATAATAAATGAATGTGCCACCCTTTTTTAGTTATTTATGGGCTAAGTCAAAATGATGTGGAGGATGAAAGAGCGTTCAATTCCGATACCAAAATTTTTGATCTCGACAAGCAAGTGTCACCATCGTCCAGCAGCAGCAGAGGGCCATCGCCACCGTCAGCAGTTGAGCAGAAAACAACGGCAGCCGCAAAAACAGCTGAAGAAAGGCAAATGGAGGGCACGGTCTTGGCGGACGGAGGCATTTGGCCAATTTTCATAATGTAATGGAAAAAAAGAAAATAATTCCTAATAAATTGTTTTAATTTTCTTTTTAATTTTAGAATGCAAATTTTGGATTTCCTTCGTCGAATGTGAAAGCAACGTGACTGGATGCGCGACCATTCCTCCGCCCCGTCCCTTATTTTTTCCGTCCACGCGTTGCCTTTGGCACCGATGCGCTTCCATCGGCCCCTTCCCAAACAGCGCCGTCTTCGTCCCTTCCGCCGAACTTCGGACTGTTCATTCTGAACGGTGGCTCATCGACGGGCGGATGTGATGGCGGTGCGGGGGAAGAAGAGAAGAAGACTTAGGAGAACTCAGAACGGGGACCGGACGAGGAGGACGAAGTCAGTTAGAGGGAAATTTGGTTACTTTTTGGCAGGGTGCGGCTTTATTTCGCTTTGCCTCAAAAATGTTATGCCTTTGAGGAAATTGTCCGTCATTTTTCGCTCCTTTTTGAAACTCTTTCCCATCCGGCGGCGCTGAAATTGTCCTTCGGCACTTCGTTGCCCTCGGGAAGACGATCAGGTAATAAATTATTAAATCTACTTCTGCCAATTGTTTGTTGGACAGTACGCCAAACTGTCGGGATTGTATTGTACGCCATTTATATTTTTGAATTTTAACTGCTTTTGATAAACACATTTCATTGATACCCAAACACACCCAAAGGTGGTGATGAGGAAGCTGAAGCAAATGCCCGTTCTGCATGGACCCCGCGGGGCACACTTTCTGCTGCGATGCCACCACAACATTGCCCGACAGCATTGGAGGAAGCGCTTTCTTGCTGTTGCTGTTGTTGTTCTCGCGGCACAACACAAGCATGTCCATGGAAGCAAGCGCAGTGATGGAAGACAAGCCGGGCTATCACACCTTTATATGTAATGACAATAAACAAAGACTGCAAAAATGCTAATTTTCAAATCTATTGAAATGATATAAAGTGCATGAACAATAAAGTAAGTTGATGAAAAATTGAGAGAGATAAGGAGGATTGAGTGGGGAGGGAGGAGAGAGGATCAATGGAAAATGTGGCAGTGGGATGATGAAAGGGAAAAGTAAGAAAATGGGCACAAAGTGGACATCGTCGATGACTGATGCTGCTGCTGGTTGATGTGTAATTCCTGGAGGAAGAACCAAAATGTTGAAATTTTTGTTCAATTTTTTATTTAATTGATTTAATAAAATCGCTAATCCGATATCTAATTTTCATCCAAACGATTTTCCGGTCACATCCAACCAAGGTATGTTCTCCGTATGCACTCCCCTCTGTTGGATACGAGACTGTCTTCTTGATGACCAGGAATTTTTATAAAAAAATCACAGCCAATTACACACCATTTTATGACGCTTTAAAAATTAACGTGAATTTTAAAAAGTTAGGACAGATTCTGTTAACCACACCTATTCCCGACGGCTCCTGTCGGCATCGCAAAATTTTATTAGCTTTTGCCTTACTTTCTCTAATAAAACCCCATCCCACCTCCTCCGCCTGCTAGGGTTCAATTTAAAAATTTCGAACAAGTCGTAATTTCCCACACAAAAAGGTCAAAAATTCGGTCACATCTCTGCTGCTGGTGTGCATTCTCACACAATTCGCTCTATTTTTGGCTATCACAATGGATTGGTCTGGATCACTAGCGACGGGAGAATATTTCATTATTTATGTATTTTAATGCTTTTTCAATTTTTTCTGTGTTCGGGCCAGACCTAAATTCAAAATTTGGATAGTCAACAAGTTCCGCGCTCTTCAGGAATCAGAGCAATGCAATATTTTTTGCGGAATAAACGACGCTACAATTTCTGGAAAAGTGGATCAGTCATGAAAAAAGGCCCGAATTCTGGTAACATGCCTAAGAACATAACTACATTGATTTTGAACCGGATTCGAAGCACAATCATCAGCACCAAAGTTTGGCTAACTTTTCTTCCATTCTGTTTACTAGTTTGGTGAAGCTATGCCATTTAAAATGGATATCTATGATAGAAATTGGATTTAAAAAAAACATCAAAAAGTTGACAAATTAGCAGAGGAGGCCGATTCTTGCGACAATGTTTTGATTAGAAATCGGCACCAATAAAACGACCAATTAATTGGTTGATCCGGTTACAGAACTGTTTTTTGAACATGAGTTTTGGTTATAATGTTTAAAGTTCACGGAATTCGCAGTCTTACACTTTCGTTAAAGCTCCGAAAAAAGAAAATCAATAATTCCCAATAACAAATTTCCCCCCCCCCCGAAAATGGAGCACCGTTTGAGGAGGTTGGTCAAATAAAGCCCCGGGGGGTTTATTTCGGCAAAATTTGAATTTGAAATAATTCAATTAATTTGATTAGACTAGAGCCCAAATCACGCCTTGTTTTCGACCAATTCCGAACTCGAACCAATATGAATTTGGCACAAAAATTTTCACATTTAAAAATGTAACACATTGCGGAAACGTGTCACTGAGTAAACATATATGTATGTAGGATCGATCGTCGATAAAATCAAAAATAATCGAAAAGAACGCTGAAAAGTGTTAATCGGTAAGCTCGACTAAAATCGAAAAAATTGATCGTTCAAATCTCTATAAATGAATGCAAATAAATTAGCACTTTCAAGCAACTGTTGGTTGTACCTCTTCTAACATGGTTGGTTGTACCTCTTCTAATCATGGTTTGTTGTACCTCTTCTAACCTTAGTTGGTTGTACCTCTTCTACCATGGTTGTTTGTTGTATCTCTTCTACCGTAGTTGTACCACTTCAGTCCCACAAATTTTAAACCCCTAACCGTGGGAACTCTTTCTGATTATACCTAAGTAGCGAAGCTCAATAAGCGCAAAGCGCTTTTAAAACAGCACCCATGCATGCCCACACCCGCCAGTTTATGAAGTCAATTCGCTTAAACATACATTTAAATTAAAATGTGAGTGCATTCATTTCGTTGTTCATTTATTAGGGCAATTCATATGACATTATTTCTGTTTATGAAAAATATTTGGTATCTGTCAACCCTAATTTTCAAGGGAAAACTCCAATTTTGAATGATTATTTTTGAAATTAAATATTTTTAAAGCGATTTTATACGCAAAATCTTAACAAGATTCACTAAAATATTTAACAAATTTTCCCGGCGGTGCTTAAGCACCGCGGGATCAATTCCTCTTATGACGATTTCTGCTTTTTGGTCTTATATTTGTGAGCCCAAAGAAAATTCCGATTTTGCTTCAAAATCTTTCAATTTTTGCCTTAAAATTGAAAATAAGACGTGAAAAAAGGACCAAATTTTGTTAACAAATCCAGTCACTGACACTTCTGGTTTAACCGGGTATCGCCCGGGGGCGTAAAACTGGCCTAACCTAGGCGGTTTAAAATTTTATTATAACGTTAAAAACCAAATCAATGGGTTTTTTTTCCTGGGAAATGATCGCCAGAGTTTTTCAAAAATTTGCTTCATAACCTACCCTCCCCTCATTACCTAGGTATTTTAAATGCTGTAAAAGAGGTTTGATGGGTTTGGTTTAAAATTCAAATTTTCTACATACAATGTTCTGATTTTAAATAATAAATGGAAAATTCTTTTTTTTTTCTAATCTATTTTTCTTTTGAGAACATTTTTCGTCAATTTCCTTCTGAATTTGATGCAATTTAATATGCATACCTACGCAGGTGCCTAATTAAAAATACGGAAATGATCAATCAATATTTCATGCCAATCAAACTTTAGCCGATGCATTTTATGTAAGTAAATAAATAACAACGCTTATACAATGTTTTTTTTTTTTTACTTTTTTGCGAACATAATGTTTGAGATATTTTTTTGTAATATTTCCTTCTTAGAGAGACAAATTTTCATATTAATAAAAAAAGAAAATATTATTATTCTATTAATTCTGTTTAATGTATTTAATATTTTCAGAGTGCTTTTTTCCAAATGATAACAAAAAAATTGGCTTTACTTTATTTTTTTATTCTCTTGGCAACAAAATTTGTATTTTTGGAAACAATTTATGGTTACTTTTAACTATTAATTTCTAATGGTGTCATTAATTGAATTTCTTAAATTGAGGCCGACATTTGCGGCGCCGGACACAGCAAAAATCGAAGAAAGAGTTACCTAAATAATTATTTTTGGTTTTATTCGAAAGCGCTAAATATTCTATAATATACTAAAAAAAAATTCTACGTTTTGAAAAGTTTTATGACCTGAAATGTATGATTTTTGTCTATCTTTTAACATAACTTTTTTGAATGAACCAAATTTTTGGATAATATTGAGCAAACTTTTCGAACGATACCAAGAATAATTCGTTTAGTTCATTCTACGCTTTTTGCAGTGTCCCGCATCGAAAATGTCGTATCACCGAATCAGAGTAATTGATGACTTTTCTGATTTCATTATTTTAATTGTCCAAATCCCCCCCCCCCCCGCCAGGCATCAACACTTCACAATTGGAGGACCATTATACGGATATTCTCATCAACGACAATTTGTCCCCGCTCGATCGGACGGACATGGCAAATCGTTTGGGCGCCACTTTTGTTCATTCAAATATTGAGCAAAATCTGGACGAGATGCATAAAATGATCAAAAACTTGCCCAAAACGTTACAAGGCACAAGACTATTGTCCTTGAAAATAATGCGAGGAAAATTTGATAATTTGAAAGCGACAAAATTTGGCGACTGGCAAAAATTCAAAATAACACCAGTCAAATTATGCTATTTGTGGCGATTTTTATTGAATTTGGATGCTGCAAAAAGTGCATTGCAAATGACAAAAGTGGCCGAGTCGTTGACCAATAATGAATTGTATGAAAATTAAATTCTTTATTTTTTGTATTAAATAGTAAAAGACCATGTCCATATTATTAGGGGGCTTAGGTATAAATGAATTTTTCAATCTTAGAACGTGTAATTGCGATGGGTTGGCGACGATAATGCAAACGACGCTGGCCGAAGAACAAAATGCCAAGAAAATTGATTTGCCAAAATGGACCGTTTATTTTCGTCGACATTTTTCCTCCATTCATTTCACCTCGTTGCATTTGTTGCTTAAATTGGGCGACGGGGACGAGAAGCAGTACACAATGACCGAATGGTTGGCTGAAGCTAAATTGGGTGGAGAGACGAAACTTTTGCATTTATTGCGAACGTTTCGCTTGCGGGGGGAACTGGACAAGATCAAAGAGATAAAGCGCAGAATGGTGCGCAATTTGGTGCGCAACTATGATCTGCAGCGGCTGGAGTTGCTTCATCCGATCAGATTGGCGGCAGGTCAAAATTCATTCATTCATTTGTCCGTGCAAAGTGCGCGCGTGTTAAAGTCTCGAATGATTATGCTAACTAAGCCAAAAAAAAATTCTCGACATCCGCCAATTTTGCATTTTTCACAGACATTTAGCGTTTTTTACGACATTAAAATCAGTTCTCTATGTTCAAGTTTATGTCTAAGTTGTCTAAAATCCTGACTTTTTCGATGTTTTAAACGTAGCGCTCTTAACTTCAATTGGCATTGTTTTGGGTTATATGCATTAGAGACCGGACAGAAGGGTCGATCGAAATAACCGAAAAAATCGAAAAAAACCGACAACAGAAAAAAATCGAAAAAAAAAACCGAAAAATATTTTCATTGTACATCTTCCATTTGGTTGTTCTATATTTTTCGATTTTTGTTTCAGTTTTTTCGATTTTTTGATATCATTCGTTCGATCGGTATACATATATCGTAATCGAAAAAGCTGAAATTTGCTCGATCTGTATTTTTGTGATAATAACCGAAAAAAATCGAAGAAATATCGCATCGTCCGATCTCTATTATGCATAAGTCCGTGCGATTTTTTTTTTTGCTCTGTTACTTTTACATGAAGTGAAACAAATAGCAACTAAATATTGAATTGAAATTGCCCAGTTTTATTATTCTTCTTGATCCCCTCCCCAATGTTCAGACAGTGTTTTCAAACTATCAAAATGTAAAAATTTAATTTGTTTATGTTTGTTGTGCTTTAGGCGTTGTGGACGATCACACGTTGAAAGTGTATTATGATTTGATTTTCTGTCAATCGAATGAGCTGACTGAAGAATTCCTTGAATATGCCATTCTGTGTAGCCGAATTTTTGCTTATTTTGTCGGGCACAATGACAGAATTGAAACAAATTTACTGTCACCAAAGTGGGAATTGTTTGTAAAAGTGAACGGTCACGTGACAATGGCCCCTGATCAAGAAGACAGTGACAACATTCAACTCGTCAAAGATGGTGACATTTTGAAACCGCTTCAATCCATATTGAGCTTTTTGTACGAGAAGCTACGTATCGAAAATGGACGCCAAATGCCAAAGGCATTGTTGGACGATTTGGCAAAAAATTTTGTGGATCACTATGGAGAAAATGAAGAATTTAGACGGTGCGTGGGCGAAAAAAGTCGTTGCCGAGCCAAATTCAGGGATATGATCACAACGGCCAATTTGGAAATTGGATATTTAGCGCCCGACCAATTTTTGAATCTTTTTAAAGGTGAGAAACACTGCTAAACTCGGATAGGCCCAATTTGAAGACTAAAAATGTGATTAAGCAAACAGAAACTTTGCTTCAAAAAGTCAAAAATTTGTTTAAAAATATATAATTTTATGAAAAAACTGCTTTTACAGGGGTCGCATCGAAAATTTCTTAAAATAAAGACATCACAGGTTAAACATATGTAAGATTTTCGGGTCCAAATAAGAACATTTTTTTGAAACGTTTTTTTTTGAGGCTTTATCTCGCATTTTATTCAACAATATCAGCATTTGCAACATATTTCTCATCGCCAACAATTTTTTTAAGCAATTTGGGGCTTGAAAAATAAAAACAAAACTTGTTTGGGTAGGGTCTAGCGATGCCGATAAACGGCGCCAGGAAAATTTTGAAAAATTAAACTAATTTGTTAACAGAATTTGCTACATTTTCTACGCCTTTTCGCGCCTTATTTTCATTACAGATACTATTTATGTGGGTGGGGGAGAGGAGAGGCGCCGCCGGGAAAAATTTGGAAGAAAGTGACTAAATTTGTTAACAAAAATTGGTCCTTTTTTCATCTTGTTTTCACTTTTAAAGGCAAAAATTGAAAAAAATTTTTGAAGTCAAAAATAGGAAAAATTTTCTTTGGGCTCAAAAAAGACACAAAATTAAACCAAAATCAGAAATCATGAAGAGGAATTGATCCGGCGGTGGTTTACGCACCGCCGGGAAAATTTGTTGAATATTTTAGTGAAACTTGTTAAGATTTTACGTATAAAAATCGCTTTAAAAACATTTATTTCCGAAAATTACCATTCAAAATTAGAAAATTACTCTGGAATTCACAAAAATAAGACAAAAATAAGGACAAAGAGCTGAAACAAAGACAAATCTTACAAATAAGGACAAATGCGACCTCTGTGCTTTCACATTTGCTTAAAAATTGTTTTAAATTTTATCAATTTAGGCTGTCCAATAATTTGGGAGTTGTCGGTCCAATATATTGTATATATCAGGGATGTGCCGAATCGTAATCGGAATCGCAATTAATCAAAATTTTTGGCCATAATCGGAATCGGCGATTTAATCGAAATCGAATTTTGTCCGGCTCGGCACATCCCTGGACATATGTGTATTGATGGCTTAAAATCACTTGGAACTATTTGAATTTGATTAATTAATTGTTAAAAATTAATTTGAGACTTAAATAATTAATTGTTGCTTAAGAAATTGAAAGTGAAAATGGCGAACAAGTCGGCACATCGACGCAACAGAAAGAAAAGGATCAATCACAAAAGAACTCTAATTTCCGCATCTCAATGAAAATCTTTGATAATTGTCCTGACAAAAATAAGACTTTAGACGAATTAATGGAATTGGACGACAACGACGGTTCCTTTTTATAATAATAAAATTAAAGTGAATTTTTTTATATAAATAATATTTACATAATTTGTATTAAATACATTCTAAAGATTTAAGCTAAGCCCTTTTCTGTCGTTGTACAATATTTGTTTGATGTGTAATAAATCTGTCAATGTTCAAAATTTTAAAAATGCAAAAAATTGGAAAATGCACTTCAGACCTTAAAATTGTTAAATTTAAATTTAGACGCATTGGCCAATGCATTAATGGCGGATTACATTGAATTGTTTTGGAAAAAGGACACAACAACGGCACAACATCAAAAGGAGGCACACTTCGAGAGAAACATTGAAATCAAAGCAACCATTTATTATTATCGAGAACGTGTCAAAGAGATCCTAAAGCATAGTGAATATATGTTTGACAATTTACAATTTATGACCAAAATTGGCATTTATTTAACTAAATGGTTGGAAATAACGCAATTTGGAGAACAAAATGGGACAAATTGGGCACAAAAAATGTGCCAATTATACCAATGCACGTACCAAATAGTGAAGGACCAACAGCTGACGGAAATGGACGAACAATGGGCAAAAACAATGGCTGACAATGTCGAAGAATGGGAAAACAAAAATTCGGACCAAATACCTTCATTTGGGGTTAGAGTTACTGAAAAGAATTTTAAATAAACATAAAAAAGTTTTCATACAAATCCTTTCGTTCGAAGAAAGGTTAGCTAGCGTTTTTAAGTTTAAAATTCGCACAAATTTTTTTCAGAAAATCATCATTTTGTTAGAGCGAAGAAATCATTGGCACCTTACTAATTGTGCCAATGAACAAAGTGTCGATGCATTCGTTTCCGAATTTCTCGGAAACCGTCCGATCATTGAGCTGATCCATTTATTCTCATTAATGAGTTTGATTTCGGATTTCGAACAAATGCGAAGCCTTTCTTGCTATGCAACCCAAGAAAATATTGCTAAAATGAAGCATCAAATCATGTCAATTTCGTCACCCAAAGTTTTAGATCGCTTGGAGATGTTTTTTCCTAATGTTTTACACTTCAGTCAGTTCATTAATGTTTCAATTTGATGCTTAATACAAACCAAATATGAATTTTCTATATTAGAACCCCCCCCCCCCACTTTTCCTAATTAAGGCCCCTTTAAGTGGAGCCCAAAAACTATGTAATGTAAGAAAAACGTCTATTTCCCATTTAATTTTATTTCATGTGAATGTTGGTTGATAAGGTCATCTCTTGACCATATTAAAATTTGTTTATTGCCATTTTTTCTAATTTTTAATCAAATGAATGCAATTTTTACATATTATTTTTAACAGACATACCGATCAACGTCCAATTTGTTATGATGCTGTTGAATCAACTCGATTTAAAAAGTGGCACATTGCAAGCGGAAAATGTTGTGGCGCGGAATGCTTCGCCGTTGCTGATCAACGGGCTAATGGAATTTGAAGAAAATTTGCATAAAAATACCATCAAAAAGTTAAAGAAGATGCCGAAAATTCGAGCAATTTTGCTGCACAAAATTGCAATAACAAAACGAACATTTTACACTTATTTGTCCATGGCATCGTATCAAGAACATTTATTGCGGACGGCACTATGCCCGCCAATTGTACTTTACAAAATGCTTAATCAAATTGTACTTGGAATAGTCAACGTGACCGGCGCACGGAATGAGGACAAATTGAACAATTGGAAACCAAGCGAATGCGAGCATGAGCAAGGCATCAAAACGTAAGTAGGGGGGGGGGGGGGCAAAAGAAGTGCCGACAAAATGTTCCATTGGTCGAGGAAATGGACAAAATGTCTGTTATTGATCATTTGGACAAATAAACACAAATGCACATCGGTAAAATGCACTTCGTGACAAGAGATATTTGTCAATATGTAGACAAAACAAACCCTTTGCTAAAAACATATTTTTGTCCATCGTTGGAATTAGAAAAAATATTTTTAATAAATATTAAAAGATTTCACAAAGTAAATATTTTGGTAGTCGATAAAAGAATGCTTCGTATAAAATTTTTAAAATTAAATTCCACCGCACGCTCCAATACACTATTTGGTCCTTTATCCAATTTCTCGCTAATAGACATTTTGTCCGATGGAATTTTGTCATTTTCTGTACCACGATGGTTGGGCATAGGAACAATTGCGGTGTCACGACGTTACATCAAGCTAATCGACTTGTTTTTAAGGGCTTTTGAGGAAAACAGAATGTTTTACAGAATGCATGTTACCAATTTTTTTCACAAAAATATGAACAATTTTGCGAAATTTCTGCGCGAAGCGGTGCAGAAGCCTGGGACCAAAACGCGCTTCTTCAAATTCATAAATATCGATGCATCAGATTTGATTTTGCCGGACACAAAAGGCAATTCGCTGACTGAAGCTCTTTGGGCAGATGAAAGTGCGCTCGATGAATGTAAGAAGCCATCCAAAACAACTGTAAAAAATTAAAAAAATATTCGAGGGCCGCCCGGCGAACCCAAAATAAAAATCCTGCATTTTCTTAATTTTGGTTATCTTCTCTACCGGAAATTTGACATCGAATTTTAAGAACTGACATCTCAACAAAAAAAAAATTCTCGTCTCGAGACTGATACTCTCGAACATCATCACTATACAATCTGAACTCTGCCCCTACTTTTTAGTTTTCAATTGTAACACTCAACTGAGTACACTTTATCTCGCTTTTTTGACAACGTTCGATTCAATGAATTGGTTGAATCTCAAAATGAAGGTATAGATTTTATTTTTCTTAACGGTTAGTACATAGTACATATATTATAACTTGAGATGGGATTTTTATGTTTTTACATATTTTTTTTTGCGCTTGGTTATGGCGAGAGAAGCCCAAAAATAGCATTTTCTCCGAATAATTTTTGATTTAGAGCGACTTATAAAAACATAAAAACACACATTTTGGCGTTTTGGCACATAAAAACATATCGCACATATTTGGGCTATTTTGGATTTTTTAGCACATATTTTGGCATTCTTCCAAAAAAAGAGTAAGAAAAATACAAGAAAATCTGAAAATGCACCTCTAAGAATCTATTTTTTATTTTTTTTTAAATGTACTCCTAAAAATCAAATTTTTTTAACTCAAAATTCAAAAAATTTCTTTTTAAAAAATCAATTTTTTGACTTATTAAATAAAAAAAAAATTATTTTTTTAAAGAGAATTTTTGATTTAATTTATTTAGTACAAATTTTGGCCGACAATTAAATGTGTTTTACTCCCAAACACTACCTGATTGCATTATGCTGGCCAAATGAATAAAGAATGATACTTAACTGGGATTTTTTTGCATAAATACACTTGGTTTTTCCATTTTTAATACCTATTTTTGCATTTTTTTTAAACACATATTTTAGCCTTTTTTGGGGGTTTTAGCACATATTTTGGGTTTTTTTTACCACATATTTTATTACATATTTCAGGATTTTTAGCACATAAAAATCCCATCTCTAATTATAACGGTTTGTGAAAACATTAATCCGTCCGAATGTCGTCGAATGGTATGAGTGCAGCAAAATAGTCATAACTTTCTTTGGGCTCGATAAGTTTTCATATTGGGCAAATTCCAACAAATTAGCAAATATACATTTTTTCAAACCATTCAACGTTCAACCATTTTTCAATACCCCCTTAGGAGGGGGGAGGAGGGATAAATGGAGGGCGCGAGACTAGCAATCAGAGGAAAGCCGTTAATTTGATTTTCAGTTGGATTTAATAATTTTTGTCCAATGGAACAACGCCAAAATTAACAATCCGATCAGCGACAATTCAATTGTCGCTACACGTTGCAACAATTTTTGGTTGCGAACAAAATTTTTGTTTCTCCAACTATATGACCGATGGTTTGATGAGCCAATGGACGAAATGCCAAACTTTGAAAGGTACCAGAATAAATTTTTGAATGAATTAAATTTGTATTTGGAAAAAATTTTGCTCGGGAAAAATGCGAAGAGTGAAAAAGCGATGGAAGAAGAATTGCAAAAAATCATTCAAAAAAGCCAAAAAGCATACGAAGAAGCTAAAATGATGAGCAAATTTGAAGAAGAAAAGGAAGAAAAGCAAAAGCAGAAAAAGGACCAGAAAAAACAGTCGTACAACAAAATGGAAGAACAAATGATGGCATTTCGAATTGAAACAATCCAAAAATTGGCACAACAAAATAAACTCACAATGGAAACATTGAAATGCAGTTGAGCTTATACATATGTATTTACACTTACATTAGCTCCGGGATACGGCAATCCTAAAGAATGGGGGTCCCGACGAAAAAAAATGCTAAAAATTTGGCAGGCCTTTATTCCGGTCTTAAAAAATGCGCTGATCACGAATCCGAACTCAGATTTTGAAAATCATTAATTTTTATCAATGATTTTTTTGTCAAGTTCTTGATTTTTTTCAAAAATTTTCCTAAAAAGTTGTAAAAACATATTATAAATAGTTTTTCGAGGTCGCTGATTACGAATCTGACATCTGATTTATCATAGGACACTTTCTAGTCTATGATTTGCCCGGGATACAATTGGGTCACCAGCAGCAGATGGGGGCAAAAAGTTATGACTAATATTTGAAAATGATAACAAATCAAATCAAAAGCTTTGACATTAAAATTTAGGATATTTGTGGAATGGCAAGGTTAAATTAAATCCCTCAAAGTGTGTACATTTGCATCGGGGCGGAATAAGCTTAAAATGAATTCTGACAAAAATAAAAACTAAAATTACACAAAAGTTTTTTTTTTATTTAGCTTACAAACATATAATTCTCGTTGACAAAATGCCGGAATATTTGGGAAAAGAAATGGTAGCAAAAATTTGGGCAGCAATTGCGTTGTGCCATTTTGAAAAAACGGATAGTGAATTGGAAGAGAGAGGCGATGATTTTAAAATTGTGGCACAAAAGTCGGAAACGAAGCAAAAAAAGAAAAAAACCAAACGCAAAAAGAGCACAGACAACGAAAACAAAAATGACCAAAATTGTAACGCTAAAACAGTGGAAAAAGAGGCGGAAATACCAAAAAATTGTAGTAATAATAATAATGATAAGGTAAATAATGGTACGGTAGATGAAGGTACAGTAGTAAATGAAGAGACAAATCATGCTGCTGGAAGCAATTTTAATGGTACATTATCGGCGGCATCAATCGACGCCCAAAAACAACAGCCAAAAGTGACAAAAAATGGCAATGTGACGTCACGGACGAATAACAACGGCAAAATGGGCATGACGGAGAACGAAGAAGCATTTGGCGACGATGGCAACAATGCTTCATCTTCTGAGTCGCCAAATGGAGTTAGCACTGCCAAAATTCCATCATCGCCGACGACCATTTGTTCAAATGACACTTTTGATTTTGTGGACGAAAATGTAAACATTGATGCCGAATGTGTTGATGATGGCATAAGGTTAAAGCATTTTACTGACGACGAATTTTTGGCCATGAAATATGCCGAATTTGTCGATGCATTTGTGACAAATCAACATCAAAGCAATTACAGTAACATTAGCGAACTGGTCAAATTGCTCAATGTCGGCACAATTGTTAACGAAATATTCCATCGATTGGAAGCGATTAAATGGTTGGGAAGTGATCAGTGGAAAAAAGTGAAGGCTAAGTGTAGTGTCCGTTGGTGGAATGGCATTTTGGAGATGAGACACTCAGCCAAAATATGCCAACAACCGCCCCTTTACGGGCTGTTGATGGAACTTTTATGGCAAATGGACGCAATTGGGCAAAATGGAAAAATATCGAAAATCGAGAGCAGCAAATCGATTGGAAATGAAAGTGATGGGAAGAACATTGAGATTATCAGCCGACAAATGCATCTACGAAAATTTGGATTTGCTATCGTTGAGGGGAAAATAAAAAATTGGTCAAAAATGACACCAAATCAGAAAGAAACGGCACTTTTATGGCTTTTGAATGCCGACGATGGTATTGAAAAGGCAAAAAGTGAGAAATGTTATGAGACATTTCAAAAAGATTTAGATTTATTCAAAATTGCTGTTACACAACGCAAATTGGGTAAGTGTGCCAATGCAAATTTTGAAGATTTTGGCATTCAAAATAAAAAAAATTTCAATTTAAAGATCAAAAATTATTTGATCAATACAAAATGAATGAAAAGTGGACATACTATTTTGAAACAATGGCTAAACAAAATTTTGATGAGAATAATTTTCAAATACTTCCAACCGAAAAATGGCAAGAATTGAATACAGCTGAAGAATATGAAGCAAAAAAAGATGAAATAGCGAAAGTAAGTGAATTATAATGATTAAATTAAAGTGGCAAATAAAAATAATTTAAGTTAAAAAATGCATTAAAATTGGACGACAGTGAGCGACAAATTGGCAAAAAGTTGATCCTCGAGTTAATTAATATATTTAATGAATGGGTGAGTAAATTAGTAAAATTATTAAAAAGTCAATATAAGAAAACTTTAAGTCGGATGAAGCGCAATTTCAATTTCCGAGTTTATATTTTCTGAAGCATTCAATTGACAAGTTCGAGCCAATTTGCATTTTGCCCAATGGCTTTGATCAGGAATCGATTTTTGGAAACTCAGATTGTGATCAGATTAGCCGTGATCAGTGTTTTGATGGGTCACTTTATTGCGCACTTTGCAAAGTCATTCCATTTTTTTTTAATTTAGAAACATTTATTTCCATTTAGTCTTTGAATAATTTAACATTTCTCCAAAGAAATCCAAAAAATAATTTTTTAAACGATCCCTCACTTAATATTGGTGTACAAAAAACGCAAATTAACGTCAAATTTGTGGAAATTCCGGAACTCAAGCATATTCCGCGCTTAAATTTTAACGCAAAACAATTGGAAATATTTTTAAGAATATTTTGCCGCAATATTTACAAATTGGAGTCCAATGACCATTTTGATGAGGGCGTTTATTGGTACGAAATTCGGGTTCGAAAAGAACTAAGAGAAAAATTAGGTATTTGAAAACGACAAAAACCTTCCACACGGTTTATTGTTTTAATTAACTTTTATTAATATTTTTAAAAATACATTCATTTTAATAATTAATAATGATGCAAAAAGGCAAAACCGGATCAACTCAATTCATCAATTTTTCTATCGTTATTAAAATTTATTAATATTTCTTCTAAATCATCAAACAATTAAATAATCAATTTGTCGACCAAATTTCTGAAGCCAAAACTTTGAAAATTAATTAATAAAAAAAAATTGAATAGTTCAGTTAACAGAAGGGAATTGATCAACGGGTGTTTGACTCTTTTTGCCTTTCCAATCATTTCCTAGAGGACATCAAATTGACTTAACTTTTATTGTATTTTTACAGTTGCCGAAGAAATTGAAAAATTTGACAAAATCACCGAACTTTACCATCAGAGCCAAAAAAATGCACTTAAACAAAGGCAATTGGTCAAAGAGAGAACACAAACGGTGTTAAACTCATTGGGTAATTCAATTACCGTATTTCCTCTAATAGACGCCCCGGAGCGTCTATTTTTCGATCCTCGTCTAGGGGGGGGGCGTCAATTAGAAAGGGGGCACAAATGGAGGGAGGGCGTCTATATTTCGGTCGGTAAATTCTTTAATTCATAAAATTTCTCTATAATTCAAACGAATGATCACTCAAAAAATCCATTATTTTCATCTTCCAACAAAAGCCTTGTGCAAAATTTTGCCACCTTTTTGTTCAGAAATTCGAAATGCCTGAAAAAATTCACATCTTTTTCAAATTTTTTCCCTAAAGAAGCGAATTTAAAGTTTATATAAAAAGTGGCATATTTCTATCGCAAAAAAAGTGTTGCAAAAAATATAACTTCATTCTGAAAAACTTATGAATTCTTAACAAAATTGCCTTTATTTTTTGAATTTATAAGTAAATATTTTTAAATTCTCCCTATTTTTGCGTTTTATTTCTCTCCTCCCTAATCCAATTAACAGTTGTACAAAAAAAGTCTGGCGAGGCGCTTTTTTGTCGCAAAATTTCAAATTTTTGGGGGGGCGTCAATTAGAAGGGGGCGTCAAATGGAGAGGGGGCGCTTATTTTTCAATCCCCCTCGAGGGGGGGGGCGTCAATTAGAAGAGGGCGTCAAATGGAGGGGGGCGTCTAATAGAGGAAATACGGTATGCAAAATTGGTTTAATTATTTATTTATTTATTTTAAATGTATAATTTGATTTTTTATTTAGACCACGCAATGCATTCAAAACTTTTAGAACTTTTATTGCCCAAAAAGGATTATTTAAAAATTTTAAAGGAATATAAATTGGATAACGACAGTTTCGGCATGGGAATACTGGACAAATTTCGTTCAATTTTTGCTTATTTGGAGAAATGGGCACAAAGTAAATTAAATGGAATTACAACAATTACACTAATTTTTTTCACTCATCAGATAATCATATTTTTGGCAAATCGTTGGGGTATTTGAGTGAAGAAATGCTTTTGATAATGCTTGCCAAAGTGTTTATGCTGTTCCCCGACGCGTCGATGTCATTTCTGATCAACAAATTCTTTCTAATTTACTCAAAATGGTAAAATTCAAAATATAAAAATTATAATCCTATCTTTAAAGAATTTGGGACTAATTTAAAAGCATTTTTGCAAAGTCTTTAAAGAGAGAATTGGTCTATTAAAATTTCCATCTATTGTTGAACCAATCAGAAAATAGCACCTTTTTCGTCGCCAAAAATTTATTTTTTTTCTGTGCGCGACCTTCAATTATTCAAAATTTTACATTTTCGGTTGCCTAATAAAATTAATTCATTTTGGTTGGATATCTTTTTATCTATCTATGTATATGATTTAACTCTTCTTTCCCGACCTGCAATTCATTCGAAATAATAATTTTGCCAATTTGCACAGGAAATGGCCAATGCCAGTCCAACTTGCACAAATTGACAACAAACGAACTGGCGAATTTTTGAGTTGGGCGCCGGGCAGGGAATGGTTTAAACGCCGAAAAAATGTATGGGAAAAGTCGCCGAAACAAATTCGGAAGGACGCAATTCAAAGCATTCGAATGGAATTGGCAATGCCCGTCATTACGCCGACATTCCCTGAACGAAATGTGGCCGAACACGTGAACATTTCCAGTGCAAAAGTTGTGCAAAATGAATTTAAAAAAGGTAAAAGACGAAAAAAAAATGTTTAAAAAGTTAATTTTTATTAGGGACCGAATTTTATGCGGAAAATATATTTTTCAACATACCTAGACTATCACAGTCTAAAAAGATATTTAAAAAAAAATGGTTTGGACGTAAAAACCCGACATTTGAACGTTTCAAATAATTTCCAAAAATATAATCATATCTAAAGGCACCCCATGATTATACATATATACGACAAATTTAACGCATACATTTTTTGCGTTTTTTCGACATTTTGCACTTTTTACGGAATAAAAACTCGGTCCTTAATGACTAAAAGAAAAATTTTTAAATTTGTATGTTTAAAACTTTAAAGCATTGAACAAAATGGGAACTAAAAAAGATTTTGATGCGCTTCTTGAACCAATTCGTGAGACAAAATTTACTGATAAAGTAAGAAAAAGTTATTTATGATTATTGATATTTACGTTGTTTTTAATTATAGTTTTTTGGTCCCGTCGTTATTTAAATTGGTATTTAATTTTTTATTATTTTTTAGTATGAATATTTTATTGTCATTGCGTGTAATGGCCCACAATTTAATGTTGACAATTTTTGTGCCTTTGTCTCTGAGCGTCTTCGGCATGAACTGCTCGAATTTGTGGAAAAGCCTTTGGCAATTTGGGTAAATTTTTGCCATGTCTTTCCAAAAGCGGTCACTTCAAATACATGTGCGCAAGAAGAGACCTCACCAAAACAGTATGTTAAATGAGCATTTTAAAATTAATTTAAATGGAAATATAGCCAAATTTATTCATTTTATTTAAATTTTCAACAAAAATTATAGCATTAATCACGCCAATAATGGTAACAAATCAATTTGCGCCCGGTTATTATGGCTGGTGGGCATTGAATTGGATCCAAATCAGAGAGCAAACAGCGCATTTAAGTGCAAATTGAAGGCAAATCTCAGCAAGAAATTTGACCCGAAAATCAAAACTGACTTTGAGCGAGGCTCATTTTACAATGTTAGCCTAAAGTCAGTGATGGCCGAACGGAATGAGCTCCGAAATTGGTGCGCAAACAGTGAATTTGGACTTTCTATTTTAAATAAATTAAAAAATATATATTTAAATTCTTTCGTTTTTTTGCACTTTAATTTTACTATTGCAGGGGAATTGATCCAAACATTTGAAAGAACAGAAAAGAAACTGACAATGTGCATTGATGATCAGAAACAATTAATTTGCCAGACTATTTTAATAATTTTAACGGAAAATGTTCGTTTTGTTTTCTTTCTTTGTTTCTCCGATTAGGTTTTTCAAAATGAAATAAAATACAAAATGGCGAGTATGGACCAAAAAAAAAAGTAAAGTGTCTTTCATTTAATTTCAAAACAGCAAACCAATAATGGCTCAGCAAATATAGCATTGTGTTGGCATCGCAAAGTTCCTGATAAGAATAAATCTTTGAAATATGATAGGTATATAAATATATTTGTATACCTAATAACTCTGTTGAAATCAAAGCTATGGCAAAAAATTGGCAAAAAATGAAACAACAATCCATTTTTAGTGTAAACATTGAACCCGAAATTTTACAGACTTGCTCAACATGGAGTCTAAATTCATTTCCCTAAAACAATTAGAAGTTCGGATGTTTTGAACCCCGTGTTTGGCAATGTTCGTTAGAACTCACCAATGTTTGTTTCAAATCGGGTACCCGATCAAATCGGGTGATTTTTCAAATCGGGTGCAACATATATAGGTATTATGTGATAGACCTAATGTTTAAATTTTCCTTTCAATCGCCATTTTTAATTATTGTCATTAAAATTTAAAAAAAAAATCCAAATATTGTCGCTTGAACCAAAGTTTATTAGTGTTTGTGGTGCACTTATAAATCAGCACTAGCATTTTTTCAACAAAAAATGGAGTAAATTATTTACAAATAATCACCAAAAATTTATCAAGTGGCGAGACACCTAAAAGGTCATTTGTAAATGCACTATCATTTTTTTAATCAAAAAATAGCGATAAACATTCAGAATATGTATAATATAAATAAACTAGCCGCTTACAGCGGCTACGCATGCATGGGTGTTGTTGTGAACATGGCTGTCTCTAGCCGCTACGCGCTTGCATCGAAAGCCTAAGCCTACTGCGTGGGCTTCGCGTTAAGCTGAGGCCTAAGCCTACTGCGCGGGCTTCGCGTTAAGCTGAGGCCTAAGCCTACTGCGCGGGCTTCGCGTTAAGCTGAGGCCTAAGCCTAAACCGAAGGCTTCGCGTTAAGCTGAGGC